>CM044967.1:8061531-8314762 GCA_024516035.1 Bactericera cockerelli
CAAGTTATGTGTTTTATTTTTCTTTTAATAATTTAAAATCATAGAAAAATATTAATCTCAATTATTTGTATATTTTTAAAACAGTTAGGTATATTACAGATTGCAGAGTTCATTATTATTATGAAAAAACGCATTTTTTTTTTTTTTTTTTTTAATCTGCAAATAAGATAATTGAGATGACAATACTATTATACGATCCATATTATTTGCTAATAGCTCAGTCTCGAAAAAATATGGCAGACAACAATATTTCTTCCATACCGGGTAGTAGAAAGTAAAAAGGAAATTAATATAGATTTTCAAATTTACTCTTGAACATGGCATTGAAAATTTTCTTTTAGCTCTAAATATTTGTTACGCTTTGGGAGACATAAAAGGTTCATTGTTTCCTAAGGTTAAGGTTTTGTACGTATTTATTTAGTGGCCGTGATTCATATACTAAATAAAACAACAGTAATGAAACTATCGATTGACCCTGCAAAAGTCTTTAAGGCCAATGACGAAATATTTGGCATTGAAAAAAGTTTGAGTGCGGAAACTTGATATTATTGAACGCAGGTCAATTATTATACTGGGATGGAAAATTTGATTTAAGTAAAAAATAGTGGATATTAAATCAATCTGGAAAAATGTGATCACATGTGCATAACCTACCCTCAAAAATAATTTGAAGTACCAGTTTGAACAACTGTGAAATGCTATTATAAGATGGCACTATATATTGCATCTTACTTACGGTAGATTCTCAATTTAAATTTTTAGTCTGTGTTTAATATTTATCTTCTTCTAAAATCTATGATATCATTATTTTATTAAATGAAACTAGGTAATAGAGATGAATAAAAAATTAAACTTCACTGACTGGAAAATGCATACGATTATTGTAAGAGATAAATGCATTGATATTTTCATAGTTATTTAAATCCAGGATGTGTTTAATGACTGAAGCATTATTTCACACCTCACACAAGAGTAACAACTCATCCAACAGGACATTGGGCTTGCAAAAAATGTACAGCACTTTGCATGCGTCAGAAAGGTAGCTGAACAAGTAACAGTGAACTATTGAATAACTACAGATTATAAAATTAATCTTATGGAAGGAATCAAACTGATTAAAAGTGACCTCAATCTATGTGGCTAACATGCAGTATACAGGATGTAGAAGAAAAGGCATTAGTCAAAGATGAGGTGCTACATGCAATTAATTATCATGAAGAAGAAGATAAGAAAATCTTTGGGCTAAAGTCTGACTAAGTATGATCAGAGGAAGAAAAAAATAGAAGAGACACATAAAGAGAGGTAACATAAACAGAGGAGACAAATAGAGAAAGATAGAGATAATGAAATACCCCTAAGATTGGTTTCTAGTGTATAGAAAATAATAAGAAGAAAAAGATAATCTTTACTTTGGCAGTCTTTGACATACTTTTACGGATATAAATTCAGAAAAAAAATCGTTACCTCTTAAAAATTAAGAATATATATCTACGAGTATGTATTGTATTACAGTGAGCAATTTAGATCATGCTAGGAATATTCCTAGCTCCAAGAATCTAAATCTCGTGGGAAATCAGGTCGGATGGTCCAGCTTTGTAGCATGTAAATAAATCCAGTTTTCAATATCAAAGTTTTTTTCTGGTTCTTTTGTTATATTTTACTCTATCAAAGGAAGAGTTCTTTAAATTCTGCCGGAACATAGTTCCATAGTTTTTATAAGAACCAATAAGAACCAAAAGAAAAATATTTAAATTGGACGATTGAATGCCCTTCACAACCAAATCTAATACAAGTTAGGGATTTCTTGATCAATTATTTCTTTATCAATATGGTTCTTGACTTAACTCAGATAATAATTTGTGTATGTGCAATTCTTTTATAAAGTACTTGAACCCACATCTGCTAATTTTGAGTATGCTAAGCCCTAGGCTATTGAAGTTTGAATAATAATACACCTTATTAGTACCTCTCGAATAGGGTAGTATAATACGACACCATATATACCAGCAAAAATTAGGTCCCAGAATTATGAAATCAATATCTTGAATGAAGGAGGAAAACCCCATGAATGACATGGAGTCCGAGATGAAATATTCTTACAATTAATAACTACAAAAAAAAACAAAAATAATAAGTTTTAAATGTAAAATTTTACATAGATATCGGAGCATACATGGACGACATCCTGTTTAGTATCTTCGACAATTCGACAAACTCCACTTCCACAATATGGCTGTGGTTTGTTAAACGCAGGTTGTCCTTCTTTCTGTTACAATCTATTTGGAACCTCAATTTTATAGGTTCATTACTGTCACGTCATGAGTGGACAAGAGGTGTAGTGATGAACAAAAGTGGAACGTCAATAACAGGTTCTAAGATAATCAGTTACCTATTTAGCTCAATGCCTCTGAGGATATGCTTTTGGTTGAGGACAAAGTCAAAATTCCAATATTGTTCTTTGTGTGAATTTAAGGATAACATTGAGAAAAAAGTCAAACAACAAATGTTATTCTCATTTACTGTATCGATTTGCAGAATTCATCAGAAATTCCTTCAAACGGAAAATGTTAATTTTCATTAATTAATATGCAGCTTGTCAGGAAAACTTCAATTAAAGCACTTATAGTTTTATCCATATTCAATTAATAAAGTTTTACTGATGTCAAGAAAACTGCATTAAATCAATTTAATGTGATTGCTACTCAAATGAGCTAATTGCATGTAGAGCCGAGAACAGCCCAAGTGTTACGGGACTCTCTCAGGTGAACATAGATAGGTACCACGCGGTTTTTGCAATTAATGCAACTTGATTGAAGTAACGACCAGAAGGTCATTCAGATGAAAGTTGAGCGAATAATCTGCAAACTAATCCACAGGACAGAGTCCACGTACTGCCACGTATGATGTGTATGAACTTTTCAATTAATAATAATTATAGATTCTATATTAATGTTGACCTAATAGGGCTTGTAAGTCCTTTTAGTCCAACAGCTATTTGGTCAATTAAGTTGATGTCTTTGCTTCGTGTGGATAAGCTAGTAACACGCTTTGCAGCGTACAAGTTACTTCATTCGAGTTCTTCCCTACCAGATGCTTACAAGCAACTCAAAATGTAGGTTGATAACTCCTAAATATAATTTATTATATTTTATTATTCATCCTGATGTCTTGCTCCAAACGGCTCTTAAACGTACTACTGTTTAGTGGTTTGGACATTTGTCAAAAAAGATACTACTACCTATATCGAAAAGACATAGATTTCGTGCTATCACTGCTAAGTGCTGGGGAAAACTTATTTCACCGTGTGCGGTGAAATGATGACTCCATGGGTGAAATGGTGTGTAGCGAGATTAGTTTACTAACTCACTCCGAGCAGAGGCTCTCAATACAGAAGTCTGCTACGACATAATAGTGCTACTCGTGCTAATACTACATAAGAGTGCTACTACTTTGTTACGTTTGAGTTTGCCATTGACCCGGTTCCTGAGGTAAATAGCTGAGACAGAACGGATACCCAAACCGGTGAAGACTATTCCCCACCGATTACAGAATCTTTCACTTATGTATTTGCTTCTCTGCTATTAGACAATATGATTGCATCTAGGCAGACTCCAATCTAAATACTTTACCTACTTCCTTCATATCACTGTGCGGTGAGAAAGTACAGCCATTGATTCTGTTCTATTGAGACTACTATGACTCAATAATACCGTGTTTTGCTACCTATGAGCAATCAAATTCATGTTTTGGCAGAATTAATTCATTGCGATCATTCAAATGTTGTAGATTAAAGTATCTGTTCATTCGAAGATTCGAATTTGATCGTTTTGCAATATTCTTGATTTTATGAAATTATAATATACGTAGGACACGTTGGTACTTTTTTTTTTTTTTTAATATGTAATAATGTATATTTATTTTAGTTTTTCATTACAATTTTTGTGGCTCTCTCCCTAAGGAATTCTTCTAAGGATCAGCTTCCTCACTTCAGACAGCCTCTGTTGACTTATTTAGCGCAGAGAGATGTATTTCCGAACGCAGAATATGTTTAAGGTAATTTGACCAATCCATTGAAGAGCTTCCCAAAAGTTCAAGATCGGATAATCATCCAAATGGATGCATATTTGAGGGTGAAACTACGTAGGAAATACAATTATTCATTAATACCTACTCTATAATCAATTTTACTTGAAGGTAATGATTCTATTTTAAAGTTATTCATATTACAGCAAAGTGGCCTCCGCATTTGTGCGAATTAGGGTTCTAAAGATCGTCTGAACTAGGTCACAGTATGGCGGAACTTGAACTACTCATCAGTTGTGAGGTTCCAGTCTTGTATGAAATTTCTCTTACATCATGGTGTTGACCTCTAAAAAACCACCAATCAGTGTTGAAACACAAATATAATATAAATACTCGAAAATGTTAGCATAATATCATTAAAAATAGTTCTGGGTTGGATCATGTAAATTCCAAAATATAGCTCGCGGGTAGTAGCTGCTCTGTCATGTAGGTAATTATAAATTACTCTGACACTAACCACATCTCGAGGATATATTGAGACCTGTGGATAGTATGTCATCTTTTCTAAGGAAAAATCCCAATTCATCAATTATGAAACATGGTTCTAAATAATTCTTCTTAAATTCTGATTGTTCTAAAGGTAATTATGGAATCATGTTTCTCTTTTCTGTTGTAATCGACTAAGCCAAATTCATTCATTCCAGTATAGATGAGTTCTTGAAGTTCTTTTCCAAATTTTCTTCACATTCGACCAATATTTTCCACGATCTTATTCTTCGAGCAGACAAATGCATTGTCATTCAATTTACTGCATTTCTTTTAGTTCAAACAAATATAATGTAATGTTGCATGGGCTGTGTACAGTAATGTTCTTGGTCTGGAAATACATAAACAAGTGTGCTTAAAATGGTGCCAACCTTCAGCCTATTCAGACTAACCACTTTCAATATTGCTTCCAACCAAAAGATCTAAATTCAAGGTCTAGTGCTCCAGTTTTGTGCAACATTTTTACCGGGTGATAAGATCAAAGATAGATATTTATTTTTAAATCAAAGCTCTTTTTGATTTGCTTTTAAAATTGAGCCAAGTTTCAAAATTTCTGCATCACACAGTATGATCAACTTTTGCTTTCAGATTCGATGTACCTATAAACTGAAACTAAATGGCGTTTACTGGGTATTAATTTACAGTTTTACAAATGAGCAAGTAAATGCTGAAATGATTTGTAATCACCGATGTTTTTGCTGCCGCGTAGTACTGTTACCAAAAATCCTTGAAGCAAAGCTTATTCTGCTTATTTCCTCTCTCTCATAGCATGTACTCAGGCGATGGCATGGAAATACGAGATCTAATTCAGAAATTTGAGTTCTACGGGGATGTGGACCCGTGCCCTACGATTTAGGTGTCCAACGTTATACTTACTTTTCATTAATGAAATATCAGTCTTCCGACTAAATGAAGAAATGAAATAAGATTTAACATAAAAACATCTCTATAAAATCTCGAAATTAGACACAAATTAATCCTCAAGTGACCCATTTTCTTGGTTGAATGACAACCATAAATTTGTTAGTGGTACGCACCAAATTCTGATCGTACTTAAATTCAAGCACACGAATTTAATGAGTCACAATAAAAATTAATTGTAAAACTTGAAAAAAAAAAAAAAAAACAAATTAAATGAATTTTTGTCACGTCATGATTTTATGGCATTGTTGAGTTCTTATATAATTGGGGAATATCTTGGACCACTGTAGCAGTTGAATTGGAAGATTAACATTGAAATACATTCAGTGATGACTGTTTTGAAGGTGTCAAGACTTGAAGACAAGGAACAACTAGATGGCTTCTTGATGGACTAAAAGGTTGTAGGTTCAATCCGGACAAGAACGGATAATGCAACTGAAGCTTTTGATAAAATATTAACCTACTCATTAAGTATTTATCCAGATAGATAATTATGGTTGATGTTTGGGGGACGTTAGACAGATCGGTATCAGCCATGTCAGGTCAAAAAACCATAGCACAAATTGTTTGCGCCCTTAATAGGGTTGACGTAAGAAATCCAGCCGTGCAATGTGGAAGTAGGAGTGTCAGAACCAAATAACATAAACCATGAGGAAGAGGTTAAAAAGTGGAAGAAGAAGAAAGAAGAGAATATATTGTTGATGATTTATTTATCCGGGTTGAAATACTGCCGCAAAATTAGAATTCAATGGATTTCGAATACTGCTCACAAAGTATCTATCCAGGTTGGAATACTTCTTACAGACACATAATTTATCCGGATTTTAATACTTTTAATAGAGTATTTTATGGATTATATTTGTCAAATACTATGAACGGTATTCGACAAATATTTCAGATGAAAATGGCTCGAATGTAAATGAATATCTGCCACAATTACCGCACACATTTGAGCGGTATTTCTCTAGTATATACTTTTTGAAAATTATGAATAAATACCACAACACATTTGAGCGGTAATCAACTGTTTTACAAAACTTTTAAAGTCGAATACCGTTCATAAAGTTTTCAACTTTTCATACTAATAGTATTTGAGTATTCATCTATTTTAAAAGAATAACCGCTATGAGACAGTTCATATTAAAATTCTGTTCAGAGTATTTATCCGGAAATGTAGTAGTTTCCGCAGAAAATTTATCCGAAATGAAGTTTCTTTAGATTTATAATCCAGAAGTATGGTTGTGAGAGGACATGAATATCAAATCCAACCTTTTGCAGTAATGTAAATATTATATTATATCATTTAATAGATGGCAAATTGCCATTAAGTAGAAAAAATAAAACAAGTCTTTGAGACGTAAATAGATCAGGGAGAATCAGTCAACGTCATTTAAATATGCAAATATGCAACAACAGCAAACAATTTATTGTACTTTTCTGTATAAAATATAAACTTGTACAAAGTTCAAAAAGTCTTGGTTACAAATGAGTACATTAACTAACAACAGCCAGTGGAGATTAATGGGCATAGTTTCTTTGTTTTAGTATCGTTTAAGTTTTCTTTATTAAGGAAAAGAAGTATTTCAAACATGAGTATCAATACCATATTTCTGTTGCCAATCTAACTCCTCATTCATTGATTACAGGAGAAATAATTATTGAACAATATGTTTGAAACTCAAACCATCGACCTCTAGGTTACGAGTCTGCCGGCTTATCGACCTAGCAAAGGTTATATGTAGAGTACATATCTACTGTACACATGGGTATACAATATATCCAAAGTGCTACTACTGTTGAAAAAGTTAAGTAGTCTAATCCCTATCCGAAAAAAGTAATAAAGATAAGTATCACTATCGAATACTATGAAAGGTTTGTCGAATATGATATCGAATTACTAGTTATAGCTATCGATGAATTATCGTATTATATGGAAGTGTAATAGTTCTACTATAGATTAAGTATCGTTTTACTCGCGGATGAGATATCTATGGTATAGCTATCGATGAATTATCGTATTATATCGAAGTGCAATGGAACAACTATGGACTAGATATCTTATTAGGCTTACAAGCCTAATACGATCAAAGTACTACAATGGATGAATTATATCCAAATACTACGGTACTTTTATCGATTAATCATCGAAGTTCTACAATAGAGCTATCGATGAATTATCGTGTTATATCTGCAGTACTATAGTAATACTATCGAAAAAATATCGAATTATATCGAGTATTACAGTACAACTGATGAATTATCGTGTTACATCGAAGTGCCACAATAATATTATCGAAGAATAATCGAATTAGCTGAGACGTTGCTCTCGGTGCGAGCAGTCTAGTACACTTCTTGGTGTTTTTATTTTGACTTTACGTAACCTAAGAGGTAGTGTGGTGATAGTAATACGTTACACGTTGCCTCTTGTAGATGTAAGAGGCTTGAGTGGCTGAATAAATTACAACTTGCATATATAAAACGAGAAATATAAAAAATGACATTATTTCGTTTGACCCAAATAAATAGGAAGTGAGCAATTAAATACATAGATGTAAACTTTGTGAAAAGGACTAGTGGATTTGGTTTTAGTTTTTGATACTGCCATTCATGTTTATGTGGGAAAAAAAAGATGAGCAACTTTATGGGTGGGAGTATTCAGGGTTAGCGCGAAAGTCACCCAGGCCGAGTAGAGTAGCAAACTAGGCTAACACGCATGTGACCTGTGTTCGAATACCTCGTGAGGAAAAATGAGTAGTTACTAGTATGATGTGGCGGTTGGACGATCAGTGGCGGTATTACTACAGTCAAAAGAAAAATAATGTACAATACTGAACACTGAACAAGTAATGAAGGGTCTTAGAATTGCTGTGCTACGCACAATTTTTTTGAAGGAAATCTTACTTTACCTCAAAGAATTGATTCATAATTATATCGCAACTAGGTTTAAGGTGGAGTTATAGAGAACATTTGATTGTTAGGATTGAGTCGGTTCCTAATTTTGCCCAAATTAAAACAAATACGCAAAATTGAGCCTCAATATTGTTTTGGTCAAATATTTCCAATAAAAATGTCGATATCAATTCTATGTTGAAAAACATTTAGTTCTCTAATTTGAAAAAGAAACACAAGTGTTTGCGTGTCACTCTTTTCTTTTGAAACTTTAAACATGCCAAAACTAAAAGAAACTGCATGGTCTATTCCGAGGCACGGATGCAAAAATGAGTATTATGAGTATTTTTCAGAAAGATTTAAGTCTCCTAGCCTAAAAAGTCAGTATTTTTCAAAAAGATTTAAGTCTCCTAGCCTAGAAAGTCTTATCTTACAATTACTTGAACACTAATTTAACTGTATTATCCAATAACTAACATCATGCATCTACTGATAAAAAGACACCAAAGGTTAAATCTGTATACAGTTCAATAATTAACATTTTACAGAAAAATCTTTGTAATCGTGTTGAGATAATTTACTCCCATGTGAACAGAGCCAAGTTATAAAGAGATAATATTAAATGAAGTATTTTGAAATTATATAATATAGCTAGTTACTCACTGTTAACACTGTTAACAATGGAACTACACGATTTTCATTTTAAAAAATGTTCCAAAACTGAATAGATGTATGTTGAAACTTGTAGTAGGCATGACCAAAGCTTTTGTCTTTAAGTTTAAAAAGAAAACTAATGGACCTAAATACTATCACACTGTATGTAACCAATACCAACTTTATTCTTTTTTCAGCTAAAGGCTTTCATTTATATCGCAGTTCAATTAAAAATGTCCATTATGGGGGTACCAAAGCCTCTCATTTCATTGCAGTATTTAAGTTTATTTACCGGCATTTTCTATTGGTTTGACAAAAAAGTTTCTTACAATGGTTGTTCCTGTTCAATTGTTCATACAAGCGGACTAAGAGATTCTCGGTCATGGTCAGGGCTTGAACCCTAAACTACTGACTCAAAGCCAGCACTCTAACCATTGAGCTACACATGGGTTATGTTAAAATTAACTAAATTAAACCATTGCTTTTGAATCTTTGATATTCAACGATCAACGGGCCATTAACGGAAATTCAATATCCAGTTAATCATCTAGCAAAGGTGAATTTATTCAATAAAGTTACCAAAAGATTCATGCATAATTATTAGGAACTACATAAAAAGGACTACTGGAAAGATGCATTTTCCATTTTAAATAGTAAAAACTATAATCACTAATTGTATTCAAATTACTATACAAAACAATACCAATGCAAAGGAAGGGAGCTAAAAAGCATAAGAAAGGAAATGTATATCATAAAATACCTTAAATATCACCGGAAGTTAATAAATTAGTAGAGAGCAGTAGAGAACTTTGTTAAAAACACAACCAAAAACTTCGTTATCTTACGGGCTTATTATAGTGTAAAAAAAACTTCGAACCACTTTGTCAACTGACAAAACCAAGAAGAAAAATCACTTTACAAAAAATCACCACTTGCGTTGAAAAATGTTTTAAACAATCCAAAAATATTCGAAGAAAAAGAGCAAGAACATATCACGATGTAATTTTTTTTAGTTAAGTACAAGCAAGAATAGCAATACTCACTTCTGAGTGAAGATTGCAGGAGTGAATGAAACCAGAAGACTGAGACCAGACCAGGCGAAATAAAATTAAGAAGATTGGATTTGAGATCCTGAAGAAGTGGTAACAAACTTGAGATACCACCAATATTTGGAAGGGATGTCGGTTTTTTTTAATGTTATTACTCATATACGTTATGTTTCTTAATTGCATGTCATATGCTTACACCTAT
The DNA here is from genome assembly GCA_024516035.1 of Bactericera cockerelli. Classification (NCBI taxonomy): domain Eukaryota; kingdom Metazoa; phylum Arthropoda; class Insecta; order Hemiptera; family Triozidae; genus Bactericera; species Bactericera cockerelli. The sequence continues at coordinate 8,071,816 of CM044967.1, forward strand.
TGTACGATTTGGCCAGGATTATTGATGGTACGTCGCTGTGTCCAAGAAATGATGGAAAAGGTCGAATGCTTGCAAGAGGATGCTCAAATGTCAACACTGATTTAGCACAGTGACTTAACTACTAGAAGTCAAGTTTATGCCTCTGTAGGTCTCTGTAAAATGAGTACTAAAGGGAAAAATATCAATAAGGTATACAGGAAATTTTGTTTATGGATTTGTCGTGTATGTTGTCAATTTTCAGACTTTGGACATTTTTAGTCTTTTAAAGCAATTATGTTGGTTAAATATACCTTTTAGATTTAAAACTCTAGTAATACTCATTTTCTATCGTGAGAGCATTGGATGTTTGTTACCTCGAAGTGAGGTATTTTCTTCATCATCGTCTCATAATTTGAATCTAGGAAACTCCAGGAATTATTTTACTGTCCAGATCTTTCAATAGAAGTGTCTTGTAATGAGGCCAGTGACTATCTTAGTTTGTTTTCGGCCTAGCCAAAGAACATCAATAGTTAATGATGTTCTGTCGTTGTCGTTGTACCGAAAACATCAAATCTATTATGTTTTCGATACAACCACAGTTATCAAGTCTTTTTTACCTACAAAGTTGTCTTTGACTCCATGTAAGTATTACAGCTGTGCCATTTTCTTTGTTAGAGCCAGCATCAGTTTACGGTACAAGACTACGTTTAGACACTTCAGAAAATTATCAAAATACTTTTTATCAAGCTTTCATCTGGTTAAGAGGTGCGCGTTTCGATTGATTTTTCAAGAGCTGTTAAAATAGTTGTCTGAGCACTTTCCATACCTAAAACAAGTTCCCTATTTTTTAATGACCCAGGTTGGTGGATTTCCAATTATGTACCATTCTTTTCCAACCCATAATTATTATGTCCCCATCCTGGTTTTATCTAGTAAAAAGTCTCAGATGATAAAGTAAAAAGTCTGTAGGTTTGAAAGTTTGTTCATTGCCATTTTCACTCCACTTCTGATACAGAGACATCTAATATGTTGGGGGTTTACTGAAAACTTCCTTTGCTTAAACTTGTTCTGAATTCATCATTGAACTTGTTCTGTTTTTGTAAACCATACAGCCGCATTTAAATACGTTTCCCTGGTTGAACCACCAGTAGGTGTTCTAAAGTTTCGCCCCAACATTAGAATAGAATAGAATAGAATAGAATATACCTTGTTTATACTGCCGAGGTAAGACTGAAAAGTCCCTTTACTCCAGCAGTCAAACATTACTGTTCCCTTCGTGAAAAATTGTCTACCAGAGTTAGAACCACTCCATATGTTTCGTGTTATGATCTCACGTGCCACAACTAGACCATGCTACTCCGCCTGCGGCTATTTGGGAACGAACCACTAGATAAATAATATCGGAGGCAAAGTGGATCACATTGACGAGTTCTCTGCACCTTGTTACTAAATAGGACTTTGTCATAACGCTCTGGTACTCTGGTCACTGCAAGCAGATTGACTGAGATAACACACGCGCTACTGGACTGTTATTGTAGATGTAATGGAACTCTTTGTCCTAAAACTAGAGTCCGATTCAAACACTTTGATTCTAAATTGGACTTACCACTTACCAGTCTGGTAAAATGATTCTCGGAGATAATACACGTGCTTTAGTATGACTGTCAATATTATCAATTGTAATTAATGTAATTGCAATTACATCTCGCCCATCAAAGGGGAGGCATACCAGCCTATTACGTGATGGGCAAGCTACAACACAGACCACAAGAGTCTCCGGTAGGCTGCTGTTTCATAGTTACGAAATAAAAAGGCTGTGGAACACTCATCTTTTTTATTTAAAAAAAAATACTTTTTAGTTTCCAAGATTAGAAACTCGCTTTTTCATTATTTATGAGATTCAATGTCGGTCATTTGTTTAATATTAGGAGAGCATTTGCAAAGGAGATGTTGTGGTTCAATGTTGAGATGTTGACGGTGAAGTTTTACAAATGTCCAGGTTGTCCTTGACAAATGTGGCCAAAAAGTTTATCAGTTTGGGATCCAACGATTAGATGGATTTTTTTTTTTTAAGTGGGGTTTAACGTCGCTTTCAACTGCCATGGTCATATCACGACGGGGGTTTTACCCTCCATTCGCAGGAAACTCACAAACCTGCTACTCACATTGACCTCACCCAGCCTGAGTGGGGCCGGGAAAAGCCAGCGTCACGAGAATTAGAATTTGAATGGTCACCCATCCAAGTCTTAACCTCGCTGGATGTCGCTTAACTTCGGTGTTCTGAAGGGAACCGGTGTATTCAACATGCCATCGACGCTGGCTAGATGGATTTTTCCTGTATAAAAAAAGAGTTTTTTCCTTTAGACTTTGTTATACACAACGACTGATGTAACCTTCTGGTATCTGCAGACAATTTCATTTCGATTATATACAAGAGCTATTTGACTTGCATTGTTGGAATGATAGGACCACGTAATTGAAATACATACAATAATAAAGACACTCACCTCAAATTCTTAATTCATAATGTACATAGTCTTATGCGGTTACTTGATGACCAATAGACCATCTTTTAAAATGCCATACGTAATACTTTATTAATACTAAAGAAGGAGCATTCATTTGTTATTGTTTTGATTTCCTCTGTGTTCCAGCTATCCTAAATGGCCGTTTTTATAAGACAAGTTCGTTACTCATGAGTTATTCGTTATGAGTTCTCCATTACGAATATCTCCATGAATTGACCAAACTCAAGAACATCCCGATTTCAGCACTCTAGCTAGCTTTTACAATTTAAAAATTGCGACTTCTGACACACAATGGTGGTACAGCATCTGATAATAGGTTAAACTAAAAATAAAATGCCATTAATATGTTTTTTTTTTCTGAGCCGACCTCAGTAAGTAGCTTGATCCATTACAGTCACAAAAATTTGGTGAAGCGAGTTCGAGTATTTTTTTCATTATTACGATTGTGATCAACGCAAATATAATAACTTTCTTAATGTGATAACTAATATAAACGAATATCTTCATTTAATTAAAATCAACATATAAATAAATTTCTGTTTATACTGATATACTGAACATCTTCAACAGTCTCAATTCTCAATCTTCATACCAAGAAGAGATTTCATAAAAAAATATTACACATTTTTATCAATTTTCAACAATTTAAACATACAACGTAACTTAAATTGCTCTGCTACACTTAAGTGAGCCATGGAGTGCGTTCTTCGTAAACTAAACCGGCCTGAACTAGCTTTTCAGGTTATTGAGTTGGTTTCAAGATTAAGATATTAGAAGTAGATGTGCCAAGTGATTCCATACTCTGTGCAAAATTTCATCTGAATAATTGTAAGAAATTTGAATTTCATAACATCTTTCATAAGTCGGAAGAACACTTTTTTTCTCCTACGACCTGAGATTACGGAGTAACATGCACTGTCGAGTGTCGAGTTATGGTAATCATTGAAATTTCCGAAATTTTCATTAAAATTAATCAAGATGGGTATACACTTTACATAAAAATTACGAACGTCTACTATAATGGTCATTGCACTTAACTACACTTTTCCTTACTACAGTCTAAAAATGAAAAATAATTATTACCTAATTTGGAGACACTTATTTTCCAGAAATAATTAATAATAATTTTAGTTTCCAGATGCTTTGAACATGGGTAATCATACTCTATTCAATGGATTAGGTCACAGGAGGTCTTATTAGTTTAATTTTCTCGGTATGGTCAAAGATTTTCCCAAACTCCTCCACTCCAGTGGGGTGGGAATGCAATCAGCCTCCTAAGGACCAACGCATCATAGATGATGACAAAATCCTCATTTGTCCTGTGGTGAGAGACGCGATTAATCTTGGTCACATAACTTTTAATATTCAAGATCAGTGATCAGTCATAAATTATGTAATTACTTTCGTATTCGATGAAAAGCAAATGATTGACCTTGTAAACAGATAGATCATTGGTTGCATATAGGTACTTAGGAACAACGATTTCTGTTTAATGTACAAGTTAAATGATTATAACACCATAAACTAATATTTGGTGGTCATCGTATGTTTATTCTACCGAAATTTAATTAGCAATAATTTGTAATTAACCATTTCACAGTAAGTTAATTCTTCAATGTCTTACTGTGCGTGGATTTTTGAATGATGTGAAGTTAGTGGCGATAGGCCTGAAAACGTTTCTCCTTTCGAGTTCAAAATGTTGGATCGCGTATTGATTTTCAGCAAAAGACGAAAGTTTCGATAAGAAATAAATGAAAATTCAATGTTTCAGGTTTGATACAAATAAGGGTTACAACAAAGGTAAGCGTCCCTTAGGTGCGTTGTGATTGGTTGAAACTCCAACTTGAGGGAAAGAAACCCTTAATTAATATTATTATTCTTATTTTTTTTTAAATCGACTCCTAACCCCTAATGTAAGTAGACTAATTAATGTATTTATATAAAATAGGTGTCATCATCTGTTGACAACATCAATTGAAAACAAAAAAATTCATGTTCTAAATTAATGTTGAGGAAAAACTACAGTTGAAAAAAGGTCTAAAAACAGCTTGAGTCTTTTATAGACCTCTTTTTACTCTGAACGTTACCCTTGGACTACAACGGAAGTTAGAAGACTTGTATTTGAAAAAGTTAAGGCACTATTTTCTAACGATTTTGGAGAAAAAAAAAAAAATTGATTTTTAATTTTTGACGAAATAATATATAGGCAATATATCCATGCTTATGGTAAGATTACCTCTAAAAAGATAAACTTGCCATAGCATTATGATTATCAGAATTTTTATCACAAAAATTCATTTGAATGGAGCAAAAATAATATAAATCATACCAGTGGCATTTAGAATTAAGTAATTTTGAGCAAGTATATTCGCTTGACATACCAGTTCAAATGGTTGAAGGAATTTTTATAAGGACATTGCCTCATACACACTTTAATAAATTAATTCACAATAGTTTTAAACCTGATTTACACTTCATAACAGACCCTAATATTAATTTTACATAATTTATAACTTCTACCCAAATTAGTCAAATTATCGGCAGGTAGCTTGTTGTTCATGGTGTTTGTCTGGTAATCAAGAGGTCGCTGGATCGAACCCACCCGGGACAATATTTATTTATTTATTATTTATTTATTTATTGAAAAGATAGAGCCTTATTATAAGGTCTATTTACATGATGTTTTTGAATAAATATAAAACTAAAACTAAAGTAATAAAAATAATAGATAAATTATTTGTGAAAAAAAAATCTTATAACTAGAAATACCTATATAAAAACTCTGACTTTAAAAACTATAGTTAAAGTATACTTGAGAATATATAAAAACTATGTCAACCTCTTAATTGTTTTAATAGTTGTGAGATATTCATCGATATGTCTAACTGGTCATACTTGTAATTGAAGTTTGCCATAGCTAGATCTAAGGATGATGGGATTTTTCTTGGATCAATATCGAATAATTTATAGTTGTTATTTCTGTATCTAATATTGGGTATTTTAAATTTAAGGTAAGATAGAAGTTCTTTTGAATTTATCATGTTATTGCAAAGCTTTAGTATAAATATGATACTCTGGTCTTTTCTTCTATCCTCCAGTGTTTTAATATTCAGTTGTTCAATAAGGTCTTGGTATGAAATGTTATTTGGATATAGTGGATAAAATCCGTTTTCTTTATAGAAAAGGTATCTAACAAAACGTTTTTGGATGTCTTCTACTTTGTTTACTAGGGTTTTGGTTGTTGGACTCCAAATCAATGCCCCAAATTCAGCTTTAGATCTTACTAGTGAAAAGTATAATTGTAAAATGGTGTCCATGTCGTGTATTTCTTCACAATATCTCTTAATCATACCAAGTCTTTTAAAACATGAGTTTATCAGTTCGTTTATGTGGCAATTATATAGTCCGTTAGATTCAAAAGTGATACCTAAATCTTTTTTCTCTTTTGACATGACAAGTTATCCTCCCACTCGGCATTTAACCACATAATAATACGCATTAGGCTTATTCCTGGGATAAAGAGAGCCATTAATCCTTGTTGGGCAGTATAAATAAGGTGATATTGTTATTTTTCTTTTGTATAATCTTAAAATTTCTCCACCAATCACTTTATTACTATTTTTATTGAATATTTATGTAAAAATAAGTACCAAATGATAAAAAATAACGATATAAACAAGGAAAAAAGATTAATAACATAGATAAAATACACATATACACATGTCTTAACAAAAGGGCCGGGTTATTGACTATGGCAATGTCTTCCACCCAACCCTTTAAGGCTAATGTTATCCAGTGATTTTTATCCCAGAAAATTAAAGTAACCCTTTGACACCCCCGCCCCTCCTAGGGATGTGATCCCACATCTTCTTCTTTACATGTCAGACTATCTGAACACCATTGGCAAAATAGGACTAGCCAGTGTCGATGGCACATCGAATGCACCAGTTCTCGTTCTGTCACTGAAGTTAAGCAATGTCCAGCGAGGTTAGGACTGGGATGGGTGTGACCATTCAAATTCAAAACCCTTGTGATGCTGGCTATTCCTGACCCTACTCAGGCTGGGTGAGGTTGATTTGAATAGCTGGTTTGTGAGTTTCCAGCGAATGGAGAGTAAAACCCCCGTCATGATATGACCATGTAGTTCCAAGCAACGTTAAACCTGAAAAATAAAAAAATAGGATCTTTCCCTATCTTCTTCCGTCTCCATGTTGATGATCAAATCTATAATACTTTCAAAGTACAAAACATCTTCTTTTAATTGCGATTCCTTGGTTGAGATTATGAGTCGCTGATTGGTTTAGTTACTAATGATAGAGCCGTCTCAGGATAGCCATATTACATAGAATCAGATGGGAGACTATTTAATAGTGAATATTATGTGACACCATTTTAGAATTATTACCGGTACTTTACTATATAGTTCGGAATTTGAATTTATATATCCTCCATACTTCCTTACTCAAGCTTGGAATTTAATAATAATAAATTTTATGTGTAAAACATAATATTATAATTATAATTATAATTATAATTATATGAAGTCTACCCAGTGCCAGTGAAAAACCCCGTCATTATTGCATGATTACTGATACCGAGAAAATTGCAATTCAAGATTTTGATGAGGTTTTCCCCAGCACTATGCATAATAATATACCTATAACCTAAATGCAATATTTAGCCTTTATTTTGTACAATCTTTGTAAAAGATATCTCAAGGATCCGTATTCTACTTGGTTCTATGGTTATTAGATTTTCTTTAGTTGTCCCGAGTAAATAGTTTCATTTTGAAATAACTCATCTTAATTAATATATCTTCCTTTCTGGCTCTCTCTCTCTTTTCTCTCTTTCTCTCTCTCTCTCTCTCTCTCTCTCTCTCTCTCTCTCTCTCTCTTTCTCTCTCAAATAATTTAAAATTACCATAATATGAACCACCGTTGATACGCAATTTAACATTGACATTTTTGTCTGTATTAGAATACTCGTACCTCTGTCATTTGCCTAGCCCGTACCCTCAACCTCAAATTACCTCAGGATGTGCAGATTGGATCTATTTACAACACACACAAACGATTACAATACGTAATTTGTGTGTAGCAACCGACTACCCATTGTACTTGCATAAATTCTGTTAAATTATCAGTATTCATCTTGAAATTAGCAAACCATTAAAAAAATTACACCGGAAGCGATGAGATAGATATAAAGACGACATCTTTGCTAATCTTTCAGATGAAGCAAAATAGTCTCAGCCTAAATAAGTGTCCCTTAATTTTTTTTTCAAACGTTCTAAGGTCAAACGGTTTGCGTAATTCCTTCGTAGTAGGTTAATTTGAATATAGGAGCCGTATTAAATTATGATTAATGATGGCGGTTATTTGCTTGGATTAGTTGTAATACAATAGTTTTACAATCACATTACACATAGTGAAGCTTGTACGCGTCAGTACTTACAACTAGCTATCATACTGTCCATACAATATTTCATGGAATACAATGAATTTCAACAGAAGCTTGTTGAATTGTTGATAAAGCTGTACAGTGTAGGTATATTAATGTGTTTGTTGTTGATATTCTTCTATTGTTGATAGTCAAGTGGTTGAGGTGCTAGTCTGGTAATCCAGGTAGCGTAGGGAACCGTTTGATCGAATCCCACCCAATACATTAATTTTTCCTCAAATAAATAAATACTTATTTGAGTAGGTATATGACCACATAATAATAAGGTTAGGTGGTAGAAAATGCTCGGAGCATTAACCTCGCCTGGTGATTATCTTCCACTAAAGGGTAATATTATTATCTATTATAATTATCCAAAATTGATTTTGACGATGATCAGATAGCTGTAGGAGTACGGACATTTTAATCCTGTTTTTCACTACAATATTCATGAATTTGATAAACTAAAGACTTGGTAAGCACTTTTGTTTGACATTTTTCAATGAATCTAAGTTATGTGCGACATAACAACTGAGTCAGCAGAACCAACTCCATTGTTCTCCGCTGATGTACGCACTAGCCTGTCAGGCCAGTTAGTCTGAGCTAATTCCTGATCTAGTGCAGATCACCTGCGTATTTATTTGTTCTTCTGCATCGTGCAGATTATTACGTATTTCTATTAAGTTCATCATATTTAGAGAAGTTATTTCACAAGTTAATTTCTTTTATAATTATTATTAATCTATTCAATTAATTAATCAATCGTTGATTAATCGTTAAATCACGTATGTTATTTTATCCTTCGAAATATCGATTTCTTTTGTATTATTATTATTATTTAACCCTTAATAAATATTTGTGAACTTTCGAAATAAACATTTTTAAAAAGGCTATCTGTCATTCCTCTAATTTAAGTGGCGCAGTCGTACGGCTTTTGTGGACTTTTGCGGCATTTTTCGTGAAATACACAAAAGTAGAACCCAAAAAAAAAAAAAAAAAAAAAACTTTGAAATTTTTCTAAGTCCCACTATCAAATAAAGGAACATTATTTATAGTGCTGGATCTTCTTCTAAGTGACATTCTTCACCCCCAATTTCCGGTGACAGACTAAAACTTCAATTATTTAAATAAATAAAAATATCTGTTCAAAAAAATAATTACACAAGAATTTAGTGAATTGTGCTAATTGGATTACCCTACCCTACTGGATCACTTATTGGATCATACGAGGATTGGATTCTTCTGGATTCTGTACTACATCATTGGACTTTTCTGGCAAGGATTGGACACAGCAGACAGCTCACAGAGATCCTGCATTCAACTCGAGACCGCACGCAAGGAGATTCTTAGCAGACCTCACGGCGCGGCGCGACGAGACATTTCATTTTCTTCCTAGCTAGCCAACCTGACACAAATGTTCGTCCTTCCCATGCTCGTCATATCGTAAGCAATTTTGCTTGCTCATTCGTAAATTTTTCCCTTAACCTATTTTATTGCAAATCTTTTTCTTCTTCATTTCATACTATTTTTTTTTTTTTTTTTTTGTGCAAAGATGGCACCACCAGTATTACAAAAGGAATACTTTCAGATGGTCCCTGAATTTCATGGGGACCAGGAACAATTACCAAGATTCCTAGAACTAGGACAAAAATTGGTTAATAAATTCTACAACACGGAAGATCCCGATGACTTCCAAAATGAATATTTAATTGGTAGCTTGCTCTCTAAAGTAAAAGGGGTAGCACAAAACCAAATTTCAAACAGAATTATTAAAAATTGGACTGATTTAAAAAATGCACTCTTGGAAACATACGCAGACAAGAGAGACATTTTCACCCATACAATTGAAATGTCTTTGATGAAACAGTTTGCAAATGAAAATCCCTTTGACTTTTACCATAGAATAAATAATAATTTGAACTTACAATTAACCTACATTGCAAATCATGTGTTGGCATCCCATCACGATTGTATGACACAATTTGTAAACAAATTGGCATTGAGAGTTCTTTTGAGAGGCCTCAGAGAACCCTTGGGTCCATTGTTGAGAACAAGAGACCCAGAAACACTAAACTCTGCACTCAACATGATGACGAACGATTTTCAATTAGAAACTTCGTTCAAACAAAATTTTAACAGAACAAACAACGGCGGTAAATCAAATACCGGAAAATTTTCAGGAGGACAGTCCTCCTCTTGGGGAAAAACCCCTCAGCCAATTCAAAAAACAATGGTACAACAACCTCAAGGAAATACCGGGTTTAAAACTCCCACGTATGTTCCACCACATCTAAGGTCTAACAATAATTATCAAAATTCACAACAGAACACATTCCGTGGTCAAGTAGGCACGAGCACATCTGCTCAGACTAGACTACCTACCCCAACCCCTATGAGTATTTCAACAAGAAACACTATGAGAACCAACAACTTTCACAACATTGAAGACGGTCAGGAACCTTTAAATGAAGAAACGATGGAAGAGTACCTCACTGACACTGAACAAAATAATACTGACTTACAAGAAGAGCTCGACCCAAATTTTTGGATCGGAGCCTCGGACAACACTTCGAACTAATGAATGTAACAATCACACCTTGTCAGCTACCATACATTATACTACCAGAGAACAACCTAAAGGTACTCATAGACACAGGGAGCACTAACTCCTTTATACTCCCAAACGTAGCCGACAAATACTATCATAACAAAATAAAAAACGATCCATTCACCACACGCACAGCACACGGCACTACAGTTGAAAAATATAGCATAACAATTCCATTCCCACACATATTCAATAAAAAAGGCAGTATGAAATTACACCTTTTCCAGTTTCATGATTATTTTGATTGCCTTCTAGGCTTAGACAACTTATCAGGAATGAGAGTTGACCTAATAAATAACGTGCTCGAAACGCCCACAAGCAAAATTCCGTTACACTACCGAAATATATCAACCACCACCAACAATATCGTATTACTACCACGCGAGGAACAAATTGTTAAAATCGAAGTGAACAATATCGAAAATGGAGATGCATTACTCCAGCGATTCAATATAGGAGCCGCGTATATTCCCGAAGGAATAATAAAAGTAGAAAATTATTGTGGTATTTGTGCAATTATAAATCCAACAGAAAAACAACTTCAAATTCCTCTTGAAACCTTAAAAGCAGGACCTCTTGAAAGATTTTTTGACAAAATAGGACCCGTCAATATTAACAATTTATCTGGCAACACTGATAACAATTCTAGTGAAAAATTACTCGATCTAATCAGAATGGATCATATGAATGACGAGGAAAAATTCGCCGTTTGTACAATATTACAACAGTATAGCGATATTTTTCATTTCGAAGGAGAGCAACTCACGTTTACAAATAAAATAAAACATGCTATCAAGACAACCGATGACCTGCCAATCTATACCAAATCTTATAGATACCCTGAAGTACACAGAACTGAAGTCCAGCAACAAGTCCAGAAAATGCTAACACAAGGAATCATTAAACCCTCACGCTCACCATGGTCGTCACCAATCTGGATTGTACCGAAAAAAGCTGACGCATCAGGAAAACAAAAATGGCGGATAGTGGTTGATTACAGAAAATTAAATGAAAAAAACCGTTGGAGACCGGTATCCTCTACCCAACATTACAGATCTCCTCGACAAATTAGGACGATGCCAGTACTTCACTACTCTCGATCTGGCATCAGGCTTCCATCAAATCGAAATTGAAAAAGATAGCACCCAGAAAACCGCATTCAACACAGAAAGAGGGCATTACGAGTTCACAAGAATGCCCTTTGGTTTAAAAAATGCTCCAGCGACCTTCCAGAGAGTCATGGATGACTTATTACGAGGACTCATAAATTCCGTATGCCTCGTGTACATGGATGATATAGTCATATTCTCAACCAGCCTTCAAGAACACATTACTAATTTAAAACTAGTATTTGACAGACTTCGATCTGCCAATTTCAAAATCCAACTCGATAAAAGTGAATTTTTGAAGAAAGAAGTAGCTTTCCTGGGTCACATTATAACACCCGACGGAGTTCGACCAAATCCAGCAAAAATTGCCGCCATCAAGAAATTCCCTATTCCCAAAACCTCCAAACAAATTAAGGGCTTCCTCGGAATGCTCGGATATTACCGAAAATTTATCAAAGATTTCGCTAGAATCACTAAACCGTTTACCAAACGACTAAAAAAGGGAGCAGTAATAAATATAGAAGACTCAGACTACCGTGAGTGCTTCGAATTATGCAAGAACATATTAACTAATGATCCTATCCTCCAATATCCGGACTTTACACAACCCTTCCTACTAACAACGGACGCAAGCAACTTCGCGATTGGCGCTATCCTGTCACAAGGAAAAATCGGAAATGATCTTCCGGTAGCCTACGCGAGTCGAACACTCAACATGAGCGAACAAAATTATAGCACAATTGAAAAAGAGCTGCTGGCAATTGTGTGGGCCGTCCGATATTTTCGGCCCTATCTCTACGGAAGGAGATTCACCATTGTAACAGATCACAAACCTCTGCAATGGCTCTTTTCTCTAAAAGAGCCTAGCTCCAAACTGGTACGATGGAGACTCAAACTAGAAGAGTTTGAATATGATATTGTCTACAAAAAGGGCTGTCAGAATTCAAATGCAGACTGCTTATCGCGAATAGAATTAAACACTAATTCAATCCAACCTGTACTCCCTAAAGAAACAGATACGACCTCAAACATTGCAGAGCCACCTCTTGACATAGCCGCAAACATGAGGGAAATTGACGAGTTAATTAGACAAACCTTAGAAGGTTTCCAATTTGATGATACCGAGGTATCTACCGACCAAATTTTTTCGGAACAAGATCACACTACCAACACCAGTCAGGCAGAAGAAGAAAATACAATTCCTGACATAACATTCGATCACCTGGTTCGAGCCGATATATCTCCAAGCTCTCCAGCAAATCCAGAAGACGCCAGCATCCTTCCTGATGATGACGACAACGAGTCTTTTGGTGCAACAATTCATTCAAATTTAGAAAATCCACTAATAGGGATACCTATTAAAGAAGGACCAGTCAATCAAGGAAAACTTCAAGTTATTATAGAGGAAGTTCTCTATTCACCGGCAGTACCAAAGGTGAAGCTTCTTTTTCAAACAAAACAAAGAGTAACTATTCAAATATCTCAAAATAATTGTGAAAATGATATTATACAATTTATTAAACAATGCATTGCTCCGAAGAAAATATATCATCTGTACTTCAAAGCACCTCTTTATGAAAAATTTTCAACTGTCCTTCAACAATACTTCAAAAATTCCGAAATAAAAATGATCAAATGTACAGAAATGCTCACAGACGTTACAAAACACCCAGACCAAATAGAGCTAGTGAAAAAGGAACACGAAGGAATTACCAACCATCGTGGGATAAATGAGGTCGAACAGCGATTGAGGAAACACTACTACTGGCCTAGCCTGAAAAATACTGTGCAAGATTACATTAACCAGTGTGAACTCTGTCAAGCTACAAAGTATGATAGAAAACCTTTGAAACTAAACTACAACGTCACACCCACAGCAACCAAACCCTTCCAAATCTTGCATATTGATACCATTACCCTTGAAAGAAGCAAGTTCCTGACTATCATCGATTCATTCTCTAAATACGCACAAGCGTATTCTCTCTCTTTTCCGCCCAAGCAATCGAAGTAGTCAAAAATCTCATAATTTTTTTTGCACACCATGGAATCCCACAGACAATAATTTCAGACAATGGTGGAGAGTTCAAAAACTGTTCAGTCCAAGAACTACTCAAATTACACAAAATTGAAATTCACTTTACCACATCACAGCACCCTGAATCTAATGGATGTATTGAACGATTCCATTCGACACTAATCGAACACATCCGACTTCTACATAATCAAAAAGAATACAGAGATGACACAATAGCCACCAAGGTAACATACGCTGTAATTGCATACAATAACACACAACATTCTGTTACACAAATCACACCATACGAATTAATATCAGGACACACAGCAAACAGATCACCACTCGACATAGACATAGAACACCATCTCATGAATGACTACATAAACTCACACAAATCTAAAACTAAGTTACTGTATGAAACAATACATGACAAAATAATGCAAAATAAAGAGAAAACTATCGCTAGAGCTAACCAAAACAGGGAACCCTTGCCCACTGTACCAGAAAATGTATTTGTGAAAAATAGACAAACACAGAGTAAAACAAAGAATAAGTATAATGCCGAAAAAATAGTTAGCGTCGATGAAACACTAAAAACAGCTAACATTGCACCACGACATTCAAACACATCACAAAGAATTCACCTTTCCAACATTAAGAGGCCTAAAAAGCCACCTAAACCACCCAACATTTCCCATGTTTCAGAATCCTCTCCTGGTCCATCGTCCACGGAGCAGGGTACACTATAAAGAACATAACGACAAATCCGGGCATCCTTCCAATACATCTCGGGATAGCAAAACTGCAACGTTCAAGTCACACTTTCGTCCATTACTATGATTTAGAACCACTGATAGAAGAACTTCAAGACCTAGAGACCCAATACAAAACTTTAAACGATATTACGTCAAACAAAACCTTCTACACAAAAGAACTAGACAACTATAACAAAGTCGTTAAACATCTACAAAAGACAATAGCTGACAAACTTGATGGAATTTACCCCATACACACCAAACGAACCAAACGAGGCTTGATGAACGGACTCGGTACAGTTATTAAAACACTTACTGGCAACTTAGATGACAATGATGGACAAAGAATCAATCAGATTATTGAAAATTTACACTTAAAACAAAATACTCTACAGAAACAACTTGAGATGCAATATACATTAAATTCTAACACAATAGATAAATTTAACCAAACACTAAATAATGTTCAACATAACGAATTAATTCTCAAGTCACGTATTATGCAATTAACAACTATTATTGAACAGGAAATTCAATTACCTAATGTCCTTTTTACTAAGGATCTTTATAATCAACTGATCATATTTTACAATTCAATATTAAGTATTCTACAGGAAATAGAAAATTCATTAACATTCTGTGCCCTACATACCTTTCATCCTAGCATCCTGAAAGCTAGTGAACTATACACAGAATTGGAAAAAATATCATTATATTATGAAGAGCAACTTCCCTATGAACTAAAATTCGAAAACTTACCAGATTTTCAAAAATTAATACAAGTCAACTGTAAGATAGACAAAAATAAAATTATATATTTTCTTTCATTGCCAATTAATTTTGAAACCAACTTTGACCTATTTTATCTCATGTCAATACCTTCTAAAACAACAGAGGGTTATGTTACACTTTTACCTAACTATAGATATTTTCTAAAGTCAAAAGATATTGTGAAATCTCTGAATAATCAATGTACCCCAGGCAAAGTGTTTCAGTGCTCCAGTTTCACCATCAATAACAATGGAGATCCATGCGGCAAAGAAATCCTGCAGAACGAGGAAGCGAATCATTGCCAACATTTAAAAACTAGACATACCTGAAAATCATTTAGAAATAGTATCCGAAATAAACCAATACTTGGCAGTGTTTTCATCAGAGGAAAACATTAAATTTCAGTGTGCTAAAGAGACTGAAATCAAAAAACTACTAGGAGTCTTCCTAATTGAAGACTCAGAATGTGACTTAATATTTAGAAATGAGAAAATCAAATTCATACAAAAGTCACTAGGCAAACCATTCATTTTAAACAATGTCCACATAAACTCCAGCACAATCAATGTGCCCAAATCAAAAATGGTTTCTTAAAAACTTACAATTAGATAGTATAAATTTACATCAAATTGAACCCGTTGAAAAGGATAGCCCACCTCCAAGTAATTTTAAGTTTTCAGTATTTCTATTTTATTTTATTATTTCTATTTTAGGGTGGATGACCCACTTAGGCTTAGTAAAACTAAAGCAAATAACTTCTCTAAGAAAAATTAATATTACTAATTCTAATGTTGCTGCTGACCACCAACATCCAGTTTCAGATGGTCAAAATTTACCCACTTCTATTTCGCCCATCTTTCACACTTAGGGGGGACGAGTTATGTGCGACATAACAACTGAGTCAGCAGAACCAACTCCATTGTTCTCCGCTGATGTACGCACTAGCCTGTCAGGCCAGTTAGTCTGAGCTAATTCCTGATCTAGTGCAGATCACCTGCGTATTTATTTGTTCTTCTGCATCGTGCAGATTATTACGTATTTCTATTAAGTTCATCATATTTAGAGAAGTTATTTCACAAGTTAATTTCTTTTATAATTATTATTAATCTATTCAATTAATTAATCAATCGTTGATTAATCGTTAAATCACGTATGTTATTTTATCCTTCGAAATATCGATTTCTTTTGTATTATTATTATTATTTAACCCTTAATAAATATTTGTGAACTTTCGAAATAAACATTTTTAAAAAGGCTATCTGTCATTCCTCTAATTTAAGTTCTATAGTTAACAGGATTTTGCAAAGGTAACTTTTTAGTAGGATTCATTCATATGTAAATTTAGAGTAAGTACAGGTTGTCTCGCAATAAATAGTTATGGTGTAAACGCTTACTGAAAAATAATTAATATTATACACATTTTTTTTAATGCCCATGTTTGACAGTTGCCTCATTCAGTAATTAGACTTTTACGTAAACCTTTGATGTAAAAGTTAATATACCATGAGTGACTTGAAAATTCTATAATGTGACAAAAAACAAATAATTTTACAAAGTGGAACAAGGGCTTTTTTTTACTTACTATGTCAGTCAAAACATGACATAGTTCGTATAAGTTTTTTTTTAACATCGAGGTAATTCATTTTTGAACGTTGAGTCTTGATTGAAATCGAAAAAAACAGAAGGCCCAAAAATGAAAACGTCCCTAAAACTAAGGATTGCTCTTGCAGTACAACTCCTGAATGCAACTTCCTTTGATTCCTGGTAGCCCTGTGTGAGGAAAAGAGTTGCATAAGCTATTTTACAAATTATATTATTTTATTTTATTTTTATTTTCAGGTTCTTTTAATATTTATTAAACATAAAACATTTCATCGAAAACTCCAATTTTTGGAATTGCTCCTAAAAATGAAGCTGCGTTCCCTATTGATTTTATTTTGTATCTATTGAAATAATTATTTAAAAATTGTATATTATAAGGTGAAAAACATTTTAAAGAATTCTGAAAGTTTATTGTACCAATAGGCGTATTTTGTGTTGAACACTCACAGTTTCCTGGTTCGGATTACTCACAGATTATACAAAAGAAATGTGTGTCCCTAACTTCAGTACCCTACATGTTTAGAAGAGAAATAGAATTCTGGACCAAAAGGATACTCATTAAATCGGAGGAAAAGGATGCTGCCCATCGCGTGAGATTGTTGTGCGGAGATTGTCAATCAGGACGGATTCGCACCAGGTAATCCATCCTCCTTCCTCAGGTGAAGAGATTTCAGTGAAGTGTGTGAGAGAAGAGGGAGGGAACTCACTCTCAGTCAAAAGCCTCAGGTAAGTCTTCAATAAAGAGTCTTTGTTAGCCTTATGGAGCACTTTCTGCCAGTACCACACAAGGGACCACATAAGTCTCGGAAAGAGACTATTGACCGTGCTAGATTTTGTTGTAATTGTGAGTCGAACCATTGACCTCCAGTTAACGAGTCTTCCACATTATCGATCGAGCTACCTGTAACAAGGTGTAACCGTGCATTGGTAGCCGAGTGTTTAAGTTGCTACTCTGATTTTCCAGGTAGCGTAGGTATCCATTGGTTCGAATCCCATGTACTTATGAATTTTTCCTCATTTATTTGAGCATCAGACCACGTAATAAAAAGACTCTGAGGGTTAGGTGGTAGATAATGCTTTGAGCTTTAACCTCGCCTGGTGGTTAACTTCCACTAAAGAGTATTATTATTAGCTACTGAGGTCGGCTCTAAAGTAAAAAGAAAAGATGAATAGATGCTACTCCACTACTGTGTAACTTTTCTGTTCGAACCGTTGTGAAAATGTGTTGTGTTAGCTTAGATTGCATTGTGGCTAACCGACCTGGAGTTTGTTATCTCCGCACTGAACACTAGGGTTACGAGTAGGATCTGATTAGTGATTGATGAGAATGGTGAATCGGCCATGCGGGTAAAAGTTGCGAAATGTACAGGGTGGTTCATCAGGGAGAGGAAATTTCAAGGGCGTACTCTTGTGTCTTACCGGGTGTCCCATTATTAGTTTAAAAATATATTTTTAATAATCAACATTCACAACATGAGTTGTAAATAATTACACAGAAGAAATTAATATAGGTTTGCAGAAGAGCAACACGTTGGCAATATTGTTCACTTAGAATTTTGGTGGTTTGAGTCCAAAGTTAGGTAAAAATTAAAAGTGTGAGCTTTTGTATTTGTGACATCACGATTTAGTGATTACTCACAAGTATGAGAACTATTTACTTTATATTACCTATAGCTCCTATAAGGTATAGAAAGTATTGTTTTTTGAATAATTTTGGACATTAACTCAAATATTAAAATAATACAGATTTGGTAACAGGTTAAATCTATAAATCTGCCTCTACCCTCTCGTTATTCAAAGCATTTACAAAGAACGAATTACGAAATATGATTACCACAAATTATACGACAGAAAGATTTGGAAATATATTTGGGGGGGGGGGGGGGGGGGGGGGGGGGAGAGATAGAGGCTAATGCCAGCAGTAGCCCGTTCCAGAAACTCTCTCCACTCTCAAAATCTCCAAATCTCCCTTTCAACAGTCATACAATGTACTCTGATTGGTTAATTTGTACGCAATAACCAATCAGACAGTTGAAAAGGAGATTTGGAGATTACGAGAGTGGAGAGTGTTTCTGGAACAGGCTACAGGTGCCTTTTTTCTGGCGTTCAGCAGGGGATGTAGGGATTAAATGGAACACTTGAATAATTAATTTATTAACAGGAATTTCTGTTTTATTAATGTAGTCATTCCGGTGATTACATGTGCAAGTAAGACACCTCAAATCGCCAAGTAGTTACTTCCAGTCAATTATGCAACGCTCAGTTACCTACAACCTACCCGGTCAATTCATTACTCGTAATTACTTGAAGACGATAGCCATAAAAAGTTCAAGGTTGATGATAAACCTCATTGATTTACACTCTTCCAAAAACTTGAGTGTTGGAACATATTCTATGACTTGATGTTTTTAGATTTATTTTTACTTTTACGAAATACTTCGTCATTTCCGAAATCTCAAGATAAAGTTTGAGCAATACTTTACAAAGAAATTTCAGTGTTCTTGTCGCACACTGACCACTAGGTTCAATAAACTGGTGTGACACCACACAACTCTCCTTATCCCTCAAAAAAAGTCAAATTCCGCCAGTGGGGACTTTATTTCCGACTTTGTAAATTTTCTTGTGGTAAGAGTTGTTTTATAAAAGAAAAATAGGGTTTAACTCTCATAATTTTCCTCGATATTGCTAACCGTGTAGCGAGAGTGAAAACTGACTATCGAAAAATTGGGGTGATTCCATTACTTTCCTTTCTATAAGATAAGGAAAGTAAAAAGGGTAGTTTCCAACAAAACGGGATAGGAAAGTTGTGTGGTGTCACACCAGTTTATTTGTTGTTGACATAATCCATAATCATATTTATGTTCCAAGTCAGTGATTGTCTGTAGTTTTAGAAAGACAACATGAATAAGTAAAAATGTCATTGAAAAATGATTATTGATTAAATGGTCGCAGGATCCTTTAACGATTATTAATTAAAAAAATGTTTATCACTTCGGTGCTACACTAGCTTGTAAGGGATACCTTGCAGTGCGTTCGTATTGACCTGACACCTAAGTGGAAAGCATTGTGTCATTTCTCGCCCATCAGAGGGGAGGCATATTAAAGAATGGACATTTGGACAAGCCAGCAAGCCACAACACAATCCCATCAACTCAACATTTCTCTACATTCCATTTAGATACAAGTCTGCCTTTAAGGGCCAAATTATAAAACTGAATTAAAGTTAATGCGTGACCGTCCTTCTATAATAAAAATAATAACACTCTTTAGTGGAAGGTAACCACCAAGGGAAGTTAATGCTCAAAGTATTTTCTACCACCTAACCTCAGAGTCTTATTATTATGTGGTCACAAACTCAAAGTAATGAGGAAAAATTCATGCACTGGGTGGTATTCGAACCAACGGATCCCCGCGCTATCTCGATTACCAGACTACCGAGTTAACCACTTGACTATCAGTACACTATTGACTACCAGGCTATAGCGCGGTGTGATTGGTTGAAACTCCGAGTTGAGGGCGTGTCTGGCTTGTCTTAACTTTAATCCTGTTTTTTAATTTGGGCCTAAATTAGGATGCCGAAAAATTCCGACTCCACAGATTTTGAATTTCTCCTTGACCACCGGTGCTTATTAGAATCTTATCTTATTATTTTGTTTATTTTATTTTATTTACACTTAATTAATTGGACATATTATATATACAACACAGATAATTACAAATTAATATACAATATAAGAGAAGAAAAAAAATAAATAAATATATACATAATATATGTCCTAACTAAAGGGCGGGGTTATTGCCTTTGGCAATCTCTTCCACCCAACCCTTATCTCTTCCACCCAACCGTTATCTCTTTTTAGTCCTTTCAGCGTCATAATGATATCAACAGTACAGTACAAGTCTTCCAATTCCTGAGCTGGTCAGTCGTGGCAGACATTACTCAATGTACTCCAGGACATTCATGAAGGCAAACGACTTAATCTATGCTTTCTCCTAACCGCCCAGAGCGTGCGGTGTGCATAACCACAAGAGATTCCAGGCGTTACTTTGTATATTATGAATTTATGATTCTAGTTTTTAGGTGGCTTATAATTTTGAGCTACCTGAGAATCAAAGATGTCTCATTTTATTCAGTTATAACTTTTTGATATGAAACGAAAATGTTGAATGTTATTATAATGATTTACATTATATTTTATTTGAGGCTAAAAGTTGTTTGTCTGTTTTTGTTTTTCATAAAATAAGCTAAGAAATGATAACATTTAATATTAAACGTGTCAACTGAAGATTAAAGAATCCCTCGGAATTGACTGTCGAAACCTAGCGTGGACTCAAAATTCAACAAAAAGTCGAATTGGTTTTGAAATAAATACATGAGTCACCACAAACTGTAAAATCTTGGACTGTAAAGGTAAACCACCACCTTGTTTTCATTTTATACTTACCTCTTTATTTGCCATACTTCAACACAATCTTTGAAGTGACATTTCAAACACCCTTGACATTAACTGTATTTTATTTGTATGCAGTAAAATGAGCATATCCCCAAAAGATTTCATTATACAATTGAAAATTCGCAAACAGATTCTTCCTCAATTTATTTAGATTGTGCCTATTGTACATCATGCATAATGGTTTCATGTCGCTCCTGTCCAGCTGAGTAGTAGGCCGGAGTGAAAAAAATAATTTTGGAATTTGAAAACGCCTAATATGTCAAAAGTTGTGATTTTGTGAGTAGATCAATCCCTGAAAGTTTCAAAAATTAAAAAAATGATCTTGAGTCTCCACATTGAGCTTAAAGTTTTTGCTATTTTTGAGTATTCAATTTGAAGGGGCAACATAGGTTTTTACCCTTTATTGACCTCTGACATGAAAAGTTTTCATTTTACAAAAAAAGTATTGAATTAAATTGTATTGAGAACAATTTTCTGTATCATTTAGTATCATAAAACGTCTCTCTGTGATGTACAGTAAAAGAGATAGAACACTAATAGTTATGACTCTTGTTGAAAACTTATGAAAATTATAATTTTTGGGACACTCCGCTTCTAAAAAATCATAAATTTTTCTAACTAGTATCATATGTAATTAAAGACATTACTAGAAAGAACAAACAATGAAAAGTTTATAAAATTAAGGATCGTAGGTTTTATATTTTCATATGATTATCATTCATTTTATGTATTACCGAAAAAATCTTTTTTGTGCTAGGTATACACAGGAATATTTTTACGACTCTTTTGTCGAGCACGTATAAATCCGTCTCGGGCAACTTCGCCACAAACAGATTGTGATGGCTCAGTTACCAGCCTGATACGCCTTTCCACAGCTTGAGTGTGGCTGGGAGGTTGAGCATCGAACTCTGTTTGGGATCGGATGCAGGCACATAATTTCCTCATCAGTCAAGGTGGCAGCTGGATCCAGTGAATTTTTCCAACTGATATATGAGGTTGAAGTAGTCATCTGCTTCAAAGTTAAGAGGAGACAATTGGGGCCAGGGGACTATAAACATAGAGGAGACCAGCAGTCTGGCTGGGTGACTATGAACAGGGAGTAGACCAGTATTGGCTTGGTTCGGGGGTCCTTTTGTCAATTAATAGCCTCCTTGTACAGACAGTGGTAGGAGTGCTGAGTCAATCCTCCATTTTTTGGCTACCATCGTTCACATTATCTTTATGAAGCTTGCGGGCTTTTAAAATTTTACCCAATGCTAGTTCTCGCACATTAGAGCGCAAATCCTTAATAATAATAATAGCACTCTTTAGTGAAGATAACCAGGTTAGTGCTCAAAGCATTTTCTACCACCTAACCCTCAGAGTCTCATTATTATGTGGTCACAAACTTAAATTAATGAGGAAAAGTTCATTCACTGGGTGGGATTCGAACCAACGGATCCCTACGCTATCTGGATTACCAGACTAGCGCGTTAATCACTTGACTACCAGTGCACCTTATCATTGCAAGAAGTACAAGTTGAAAAGTTATCATATTTGTGTTAATCACTTTCGTGATATCACAACTACTCAAACTCGCTTTACTAATTCTACGCTGAAACCGGGACATGAATCACCGACCTCTGGGTTACAAGTCCGCAGCCTTATCTATCAAGCTACTGAAGTCGGTTTGCGAGAACAGTATTTACAGAGTGAGCGAAATACGCGTTTCTCTGTATCACATCAAACATAAGTTTTTTTGTATTGTATAGGCAAGAAAGAACATTTCTTAATCATTTTAAATAAATGCATGGGCCCATGGGTGGATTGAGATAATTTTCATATTTAAAACCACGACGGGGCAATCACTTTCATTATGTAATCAGCAAGAAGTTGGAGATCTTCGCTGGCAGATGTTGATGTTACATATTATTATATTATAATCTCAGTAGGTACACGATTCGCTGTAGAGTGAGCCATCTTGAGTGGGCCATTTTCCCAACTTTACTTTAACACACATGATAACTTAAACATCAAAAGTTCTATCTTTTACATGAAGTGCCTTAATAACGCTCTGTAGGAAAAGAGGGCCAAATCTTAAAAACTTTCAGTAGGGCGGCTGCAAATTTAAAAAAAAATAATTAAAGTTATAATTCAAAGAGTTAATACATGTATTAACTATCAATCAAAACGATTTTTTTTTTAGGTAATACTGATATGATATGGGTATTTCACTTCATACAAAAATTAGTTAGTTATTTTATTTTAACAACCAAGTCAACCTAGAAAAAATTGATCCGTAATATCCGTAGTTAATTTCTAACGAATGCACAAATTAATTTGAATAATCATTTTCACATAGAAAGAAAGAATTGAATACTAAGTTGCTCAGTTTTGTACTGTTTTAATTACAAAGCTACAAATTGGAGACGAGACTGGACAAGAACAAGCGAGAAAATGTCAGTAAGCATTAAATTTATTTTCGCGCACCTTTACCTACATAGATTTTAGATACATACATATTACTTGTACTCGTATAATGTAGGAAGATGTCTTGAATAACCAACTAAATATAGTTAACAACGTAAATCTTTTAGCCTGAAAAAAGTAGGGCTGAGAGGTACCAGCCCCTATGATATGGACTAATAATCTACCATATTATTATCATTTTCCGAAGTTTCTGCGGGAGTTACAATTGTTTATGTTCTAGCTCATAAATAGTACATCATAGAGAGAAGTTTCAAGAAATTAAAATATAGAATAAATTGTTTAGAGCATAATTTTATTCATTATCTTTTTTTGTAAAATGAAAACTTTTCATGTTAGACGTGCTTCAAGTGCAAAAACCGATGATGCCCCTTCAAATTGCATACTCAAAAATAGCAAAAACTTTAAGCTCAATGTGGAGACTCAAGATCATTTTTTTAATTTTTGAAACTTTCAGGGATTGATCTACTCACACAATCACAACTTTTGACATATTAGGCGTTTTCACATTCCAAAATTATTTTTTTACCCCCCTGTTTCACTCCGGCCTACTGAGTAGTTTGTCGAATTATGCACTGTTTAATTTAGAGTAAAGGGACTTTTTAGTCCCATTCTTGCAGGATGAACAGAGTATTGTATTGTATTAATTAATATTTTTTTTTTTTTAAATAGGTGCATTTTGATACCTAATTTTTTTTTTTCAATTTAATTTATATATAAATCAAAAAAAAAAAAAAAAAAAAAAAAAAACAGAAAAATTATAATAGTTATTGTACTAGAATTACAATTTCTTTTTTTCTTCTGTCACTTTTCTGTTTCCCAAACCTTCTTGGGGTCGGCATTGTTCAACCTCTTCTTTATGATTGCTTGAACTACTGTAAGAATAATGTGCATTTTCCCAAATAATGAGCGCAAATTACAGAGTCCAATCCTTGTTTAAGGCATAACGCAGCCACGGAACAACTTTGGAAAAAAATAATCTTAATTGTCAACCCTAAACAATAATAATAAAAGGACTCTTTAGTGGAAGATAACTACCAGGCGAGGTTAATGCTCAAAACATTTTCTACCACCTAACCCTTAGAGTCTCATTATTATTTGGTCACAAACTCAAATTAATGAGGAAAAATTCATACACTGGGTGGAATTCGAACCGACGGATCCCTACGCTACCTGGATTACCAGACCAGCGCGTTAACCACTTGACTACCAGTACACTAGTCCAATAAGAAACCTCAAATCCGTTGGTAAAAGACAAGCTAGACGGTTGGACCCAATCACAGTCATGAGCCAAATATGTAAGAGTTTGCAAATATTGGTAATACTTCATTTGGTTCATTATCACGCCTGTTTTTGTTTATATTTCATCATAAGGAAAAAAATATGTTGGTAAAACTTTTTCTGTTACACATTAGCCCGGCGAGACCGCAGATCTCAAGATCATGATTTCAGAAAGGAATTTCATTATTGTGCTGGGTGGAATTTTTGGTTTCAATGACCAATTGACCATTCTCAGTACAAATACTAGGTTAAATTATTCGAAATGACCTGCATGAGAGATATTATGCTACCGCGCTAATATTTTATATCAATTCTGATTTTACAGGTTGGGTCCTTAAATTGGCACTTCTTCTCTGTTTCTATTTGAGCAATTCTGTAATGTACGAGGTTTGGCTATTAAGTTCGTAGACTCTTTCCATAAAACGATGTGTGTTTAACTTACCCAACTTTAGTAGTTATCCCCTTCAATTTACTCCCCTCCTCTATCCCTACAACGTTCTAAGCATATTTTTCATTGATCGAAACAGTGGTGGAGGTCATTTTGTGTAAGGTCTTTCAAGACTTTTGCCGGTTTTTTCTGTCAAATCTGGTACCTCTCAGGGTAGATTTGATTTCTGGGAATAAGTAAAAGTCGCACGGGGCCAGGTCGGGTGATTAAGGTGGGTGAGGGTGTTCCAACACTGGGATGTTGTACTTGGCCAGGAACGTCTTCACGGAGAAGGCACTGTGGACTGGCGCATGGCAAAATTTTGTCATGTTGAAATTTTCGTGCAAAATTTCTCTCACACATTATCTATTAATTTTAAGTGTATCAGCCATTAGTCCTAGAGTTAATTTACGGTCAGAACGAATCATAACACCAATTTTTTTAATGTTTTCGTCAGTCTTTGAGGTTTGGGGGCGACCAGGACGTGGATCGTCCTCAACATCTTCCTGACCACCTTGAAACCGTTTAAACCACTAAAAAGCGTTGATCTTTTCAAACATGACTCCTGGTACACTGTCTTTAACAAAGAAAAAGTTTTACCAGCAAGTTTTACGTGAAATTCAATAATCACTCGTTGCTCAACGTTTGTATCAATCATAATTCCGGCAAAATTAAAAAAGGTGTCTTGCGCGTCGGGCTATTACAACAGAACTAATTACAGTTTTACAGTACAGGCATGTGACAGCTATCGATCAAAACACAACTCTTGTAGCTTTCTAAACATGTTCATCATATCTTCCTAGCATGGACAGCTTTTGCGTTGCGGCTTGCGTCTACGAACTTAATAGCCACACCTCGTATGTGTGTTTTTTATGTCACAACTTTGGGTTTAAAAGGGTTGGGTGGAAAAGATTGTCTGAAGTAAAAACCCCGCCCTTTAATTAGGACATCTGTATTATATTTTTTATCATTATTTGTTTTAAATATGTGCTGTTTAAAGAATTTAATAATAATAACTTTAATGAGTAGCACAGCATTACGAGATTCCTTTGCCCAAATACCTCTTTGCTTACTCGTTATGCCGCCACTGGTCGTTCCTATTTTTTCCTACTCGTTTTTCCTTACGAGAAATGAGTGGACATATGTGGCGTAACGGTTGTGACTACTGCCCGTTGTCCAGAGATCCTGAGTTCGATTCCCGGTTGGAGCCGACTTTTCGCACAGAAAATTCTGTTCCCTCCGAACATGTGAGGCTGGCAATTCCGGCCCTACGCAGGAGCTGGTACGATTCCCAGCGAATGGAGGGTAAAACCCCGTCCTGTTTACTTCAAGTCAGGACGTTAAAACCAAATAGAATCAATGGACATGAAATGAGCCTAGACATTGGATCTGGGCGTCCATAGAATCCTCTCACCACCGTGATTTAGGTATCAATACCTATCTCACGGACACGGAATAATATTATAGTGGATATAATGCAAGTACAGAGCAAAATATGTTGACCCTACTGGGGATCAAACTCAGGCCACCGTGTGGAAATACACTTCCACTAGGCCACATATGCCAGGTACTTAGACCCGAATTAACACTATTAGTTAAATTTATCCTACACTATCCCTTAACACGCCCTCTGGTGGGAATTCCAACCAATCACAGCGCATCTATATCAGCTGTTAAGTGATGGTGGTTTGGATGAACAAATCCTGGATATTTAATCATATTTCATAATTCGACCTTTACAGTGGAACAGTATGTGAAATATGGGTAAATAGAGAAGTTAGTTGATGGCATGGATATTCAGAACTACTAGCTACCTTCTGATGAGTGCCAATTACCTCGAAACAGCTGTCCAGGTATACGAGTATTCTGATATTTAATACTGTACATTGTACGTACATCTAAGTACAACTTCTCACTTTTTTCTTTTAACATACTAACTTGCATTACACAACAAGAGACGTGTGAAAAGTAAACTAATCTATTCAGTTTGTTCATTGGTTAGTTGAAGGATGCATTCGATAGATGTATTGCTGCATTGTAAAAATAAAATGGCTTTGTAACACAATAATCCTGTCAAAATAAAGAGTGCAAAAAAAAACTGCAAACTGCTCATTTTCATAATGTTGCAGTTACAATAACAACAATAGATTAGAATGGGCCTTGAGCATTAGAAATTACCCAGAGATCTTGAGCTTGATTCTCGGTTGGAGCAGACTTTTCACACAGAAAATTCTGTTCCCTCCGAACATGTGGGGCTAGCATTTCCGGCCCTGCCCAGGCTGGGTGAGGTTCATGTGGGTAGCTGGTACGATTCCCAGCGAATGGAGGGTAAAACCTTCGTCCTGACTATCTTAAATCAGGACGTTAAAAACCTAGTTAGATTAGTCATTATGCTAGTTATTGCCTATGGGAATCTCTTCCACCTAACCCTTACAATTAATATTACTCAAACTTTACTAAATTGTTGCTTGACTTGGGACTTGAACCACCGACGTCCATATTACCACCTTATGAATCTAGCTACTGAGGTCGATCATGCTGCTATTTTTGTGTAGGTGTAAAAAATATCCAAATCCGCCGTACTAATTTCCACTGTACTTGGAACTGGAACCACCTACTGAGGTCAGTCTCGGTCATTCGACCACCAGTGCAAGTGTGAACTTTGGATAAATTCTAACATTCTCGGTGGCTCAAATTTGTATACATGGGGATTTACACCAAACGTTGGAACTCCGGGCCTTGGAGCGAACTAGAGGACAAGTATGATAAAATTTAGTATAATATATGGTTGATAACTATTCCTCAACCTACTGTCCTACATACGTAATATATTATCAAATCCAAATGTCAAGACTAAGTGAGTTCAACATTATTGCAATTTATCTAACGTTGCATCGGTCCAAAAAAGAGAAGAGAAAAACAGATAGGTACCTATAACATCAGCCGTTATACGCGTAAATAAGTAGAAGACAGGAAAATTGTGTATAATATGCACTAGCTAATAATGCAATTTGCTTCTTGGGTTAATTTTAGACGTGCTTTGTGGACGATTCAAAAGATAAGAGCTCATAATGTAAACATTTACCTAAAATGCTTCTTAAATTTACTGTAAATACTAAAAGCTCACTTATTTGGTTGTTTAGATGTTTAGCTTGTCATATTTTATGTACATTATTTATGTACATTTCAGCTGAAAAATATTCTATAATTCCAACATTTTACGTGCAAATTTATAGTAAGTATTTAAAAATCTTCATGCTGTGACTTCAGTATGGGAATAACTCATTGTAAACAATAAACACAGTGTTGGTACATTTTTTTGTTGTAAAAAACATCCATAATATTGTTTTAGAAGACAAAAGACTGTAACTGTCATGGATAGATAAATTATTCATGTAGGTACCTACGGTAATTGTCAATAAATATTTGAACATCAAATCCTTGCTCGTAAAATTTGAAAAATGATCCGTCATCTTTTACAAACAAGAGGCAATACATTTTACAAGGGAGTTTGGCAATAAATGTCAATTATGATAGAGCTCTTTTATTATTGGGTCGAAGCCATGGCTGGTAGTGTCCCTTAAGTTTCAAGTCGGTCGGTTGAAACTCCGACTTAAGGGAGGATCTGGACCTTAAATTTAATCTTGCTCTACAATACGGCCCTCATTCCACAACGTAACAGTGACCTTTGATATAACCTACCTCCATTAATTTGTCAAAAATTTTGTGACGCCAGTGACGCCACTCATATTATTACTAATTAGGTCGGCCCCAACCTCAGTAGCTTGATCGATAAGGCAGCGGACTAGTAACCTGGAGGTCGGTGGTTCAAGGTAGATTTAATAAAGCGAGTTTGAGTAGTTCTGATATCACGAAAGTGACTAACACAAATATGATAACTTTTTAATTATTAGGTCGGACTATCATTATGTTTTATTATTGGTATCATGGCAAAAATTCAAATACTTATATTCATCCTAACAAATACTAAAATACCAACCGTAGTACAGAAGAATATAGAGTGTTGCATACTTCATTTAAAAAAAATCGTACACAAGTTTTAGTACTTTATCCATGGATTTAGAGTTTAAATCTATGACTTTATCTAGTAATATCTATAATTCTATAGCGCCTATCCAAGCAGGTACTTTCAGAGTAACTAATTTTGTTGTTGTAACCAAATTTGAAATATTAAATAGAAGCTTTTTAATGCTGGTCGTATTAAAGGCACTTCTTTCGCTCTAATGTTTGGCAAAGCTCTTTACTAAAAACACAAAAAAACACCCACCAAAAGTTGGTGGGTGTTTCATGCAACTTAAACCCTTGTGAAGTCCAGCTCTTTTTAGCCCGAATCAGGGTAGGTGAGGTTTTTGTTATCCCACGAAAAGAAGGCAATAACTCGTCTTGAATGATGGTCTCCAAGATTGAGATATCTTTTATATTATGAAGAAAATAAAACCCGGAAGAGAGAAATTACATGGCCAAATGGTCTGAATGTATTTTTTTTTTACAGATAATATATTTCTGCCATTTGCAATCCAGAGTGCCCTCTGAAGTACTCAGAATACTTGAACAATTTCCTCTCTGGATTACAAGTGACATTTTTTGGAATAAGTATTGTATTTTCGCCTTGAAATATTTCAGTAAGAAATGAGAGCATTTTTTTGCGTTGTCAGTCTAGAGTGTCTAGAGACCTTAAAGCCTTGGGCTCAGGGAACAAGACCCTTTGACTTTTGGAACTTCACTTGCCCGATTCATACCTACCTGGTAATTAGGGGTGTCGCCGAATTCAGGCTAGCAACAATGTACAGCAATGCCTCACTGTGTAGAGTAGGGTTAGGAAAAATAAATATAGGGCCATGCCTCGGGCCGTAACTCGAGTGCTGTCGGAAATTAAGTGATCATCCACACGTTAGACAATGGTACGTCTAGAATGCTTCGGGAAGGTTCGGGAAGGCTCGGGATTTACACTCAACCAGCAGAACCCTACAGTAAACGGGTGGTTATCTTCCACTATTTTTTTTTATACATAATAATAATAACATTTACAATGAAACAGCACAACATGAACAACATCTTACAAGAAAAATATTTCTTCCAATTTTTCAGAGGTTGGAAGAGTTCCCCTCATACTCACAGCATTACCTCTCTGTATAGAAATCGCAATGCGCATTGCAATTCCACTAAATAATGTATTAATATTACCTACCTATTATCATGTAAAATATTAATTTCAGATTTAATTTGCCAAAACAAAATCAAGTTACCATGACTAACTAACATTGTATCAATAATGATTCTAATGCATAAATTTTATTACTTAAGCTAGTGGAAGTTCAGCAATTCACATCTCCTACAGATTAACTTTATTTTTGTGTGTTTTCCTCTGAAATAGTTAATGGTCATTCACACTGTTGTGCTAACGGAGTGGTATGAACAAGGTCGAACTTAAATAACCTGTTACAAAACGATTACTGGTTTCTGGGGGTTTTTTTATGAAGATTTGTACTAATACCTGCTGTTAGTTTTTAAGATGCAAACGGTATGTAGAGTAAATGACTACATTAGATGAAGGACTGTAGGTAGATGCCAGTGCTTAAACTAGGTAGGTATATAACTTGGGACAACAGACACACGAGCTAAATTTACATTATATCCCGGAAGGTAGGCAAAGTTGCCAAATGAACTAAATTTTAAATAATCCAGATAATCACTCAAATCGGGCTATAGCGCGCTGTGATTGGTTAAAACTTCGACTTGAGGGACAGTCTGGCTTATCATAACTTTAATCCTGTTTCTTAATTCGGTCAAAGGGCAAATTATGAAACAGGATAGACCCTCCCTCAAGTTGGATTTTCAACCAATCACAGCGCAGTACTGCCTGAGTTGAGGGACAGTCTAGCTTATCTTAAATTTAACCTTTTTTTATTTATAATTCGGCCTGTAGTAGTTTCGGATCACACCCAAGGAAATAGATGCTCTTCGAAATTTTGATATCCATTGCCATTTGAACTGTGGTAATAATAATAAAAACACTTTTTAATGAATGGTAACCAGCAGGCGAGGTTAAGGCTCAAATTATTTTCTACCACCTAACCCTCAGAGTCTTATTATTATATGGTCACAAACTCCAATTAATGAGGAAATCCCTTCGAACCAACAACAATTTGAATAATGATGGAGGAAAGGTTTTTTTATATACCTAAATAGGTAGATATAAAGGAAAGCGAATGAATTATTTTTTTTTACAGTTAGTTAAATAATAATGTAACTAATAATATAATAATAATAATGCTTTTTCTTTGTGTTATTATGTCACAATTTTAGTGGGTAGCGCAGAATCATAGGACTTTACCACTTTAATTTACAATATCTTGTATTATTTTTTTGCCTAAGATTCTGCACTGGTCGCTGCTTCACATTAAAGCAGCTACTCATTTTTCCTCACGAGGTATGAGTGGACCCCGAACATCCAAGTACAGAGCAGAAAAAATCCTCCCCCGCTGGGAATCGAACCCAGGTCACCATGTGTGCAATGCCTAGCGCGCTAACTCGCTCTGCCACAGTGACTACTTCATAATGTAACTATAATACCTAAAAAGGATTTATAAATTACTCAGAATCCACAACATTATCGTCTAGGCATCTAATTATTCGGAATATAATTATTATTCCACCCAAACTCAAGGGACACCCAAGGACGTGTTTAGTAGGGTACTGCGATGATGCTGAGCTATTATGTACAAATGACACAAACATAATTACAGAAGGTTAAGCTTGAAAAATATATCAAATTTTAAATTGCTTTTGAGGTCCTAAAATATCATTACTGATTACTTAATCTTAGGAATCATAAATTCATCAGAAACACAGTTGAAGGCTGCATGAGAATATTTCTTTGGATGAAAAATATTTTTATAATTATGAATTATTTTTTTTACAAATTTCAGACTTGGCTCTTTAAAGCTTACGTACACTCCTGAAATTATTTAACGAGAAAACGAAACAAACACTCTTTCTTCATTATAAAACTAGGTACATAATACGAACGGTTTTCTTCATTGTAGAACTAAGTACATAATACGAACGGCTTTCTTCACTGTAGAACTAAGTACATAAGACGAACGGCTTTCTTCACTGTAGAACTAAGTACATAATACGAACAGCTTTCTTCATTGTAGAACTAAGTACATAAGACGAACGGCTTTCTTCACTGTAGAACTAAGTACATAATACGAACGGCTTTCTTCATTGTAGAACTAAGATGAATTGTAATGAATGAATAAAAATAGCAACACATTACTTTATTGCAAATACATAATACGAACAGCTTTCTTCATTGTAGAACTAAGTACATAATACGAACGGATTTCTTCATTGTAGAACTAAGTACATAATACGAACAGCTTTCTTCATTGTAGAACTAAGTACATAATACGAACGGATTTCTTCATTGTAGAACCAAGTACATAATAAGAACGGCTTTCTTCATTGTAAAACTAAGTAGGTATAAGTATAAGTAGTGCTTTATTTAGACTGTCAGCGCAAGACAGGTAGTCCCATTATGCCAACAGTTTACATACATAATATTAGTACAACTATTACTAATATTATGTACAACAGGTACATAATATTAGTAATAAATTTATTATTACTTTATTAGTAAAAAAAACGCACATTATATTTTCTGATGGTAGTTTCTTTTTATTTGTTGAAGCATCCCAGTTGTGCAAAACAAGTGAAATAATAATAATGTTAGAACCCGATTAGAAATTTAAGGGTCCCTTTATTCCAGCAAATTTTTTGGTGCCATTACTATGTGGTCAAAGTATAAAATATATTGAGGAAAATTCATGATTTGGATGGAATTCGAACCAACGGATCCCCACGCTACTCGGATCACCAAACTAGCGCCTTAAAACCACTGGACCACCAACGTTAGCGGG
Organism: Bactericera cockerelli; assembly: GCA_024516035.1. Classification (NCBI taxonomy): domain Eukaryota; kingdom Metazoa; phylum Arthropoda; class Insecta; order Hemiptera; family Triozidae; genus Bactericera; species Bactericera cockerelli. The sequence goes on from CM044967.1 coordinate 8,105,198, forward strand.
TAACATTGGATGATTTTGAACTGGGTAACTTCGGATCAAGATCATCTGCCCATACATCTGCTATTACTTGATTATAAAATTCATTATAGGGGTGCACTTAACACTAAGGCCATGACTTAATTGAATCTAGTAATTTTTTAATGACCGTTTTTACTCTGTACAATGTACATAGTGGTATTCTCTCGAAATCGTCTTAGAAGGACTTATTAGGCATTGAAGATAGTTTCGTCTCCTTCATGTAGTATTATTTTTTCTGCTTTTTTGCCCCTATCTTCTTGTTCTTTCACTTTGCATTTCCCCAAATTTAGTTGGGGTCGGCATTGTCCAACCTCTTCCACATAGTTGAGGTTGGTTGATTCTAGCACTCCTACTTTCAAATTTCACGGCTGGATGCCCTTCCTAACGCTAACCCTGTTAAGGGTGCCTACGCGTTGTGTTATTATCTTTCGGTCTGACATAGCTAGTACTCAGGTACTGTCTCTATTCAACGTCCCCCAACGAGACAACTTGTCACTCCTATGAATTTTCTATATCACTTTCTATACCATTTATCATTGTAAGTTTCTCTTTCGCATTGTCCTAAGGATCATACATCAAGAGTTCATGCTTTTTTACATTTTTTAAATCACAGGGGTCGCTTTTAGCCTCAAATGTATTCGCATGAATTTCATGGTTCGGATGAGTCTTTAGCTCAGGTCTGAGGCCACCTGATGATTGAAGATGACTATGGGTGTATAAAATTAATCAATTTTAATTGAGAACCATCTAACTGGGCATTGATATTAATGGTAGCCAACCACATATTAGACGCCATTATGGGTAGCCTCGAGCCTTGGCAATCTTGGTGAACCTTGGTGGTTTTGTAAAGAGCCACAGCCACTAACATGGATACTTACACGATTGAAATGTCACTAAAATACAAAAATAACTATGGAGCTTTTTCATTAAATTTCAAATCAATCATGTAGGCAAGCAAATACTTATTGTGATTAATTATTGATAATACTAGCATAGCAAATACTAACATAGTGATTAATTATTGAAAATTATACTGATTGGTGTTGGAATATCAGTAATAATAGAATAAGAATAAAATAAATAAATCGCAAATGGCACTGCCATAATATTGTGCAACTTCCTGTATTGGAAATATTGAAATGACAGTCTAAAGTAAGAACTTCTTAGTTACAAAGCTCAACAGACAATACTCTTTTTCAATAGTAGTTAGGCGTGTAAAAGGAATTGTAATTATACCTTTGAACAAAGATAATCTTGGCAAAAATAAATTCTTTCAGTCGACAATTTTCATCACCTAGGTAGTTTTTATTTGATTCCTGTTTTTAAAAACGAGGAATTTGTGAATTAAATCTTAGGCTATGAGGAAACCTAACCTAAATCGAAAAAAAACTCATCAATACGCACCTTTCTGTTATTTTAATTTTCATTTTTTTCATAATAGTCATAAATTTTATTTCATGTTTGTTAATTTAAACATCAGAGACTCACTCATATAATTAATTCTGACCTTGTTAAACAAAATCGCTGCATTTTGATGGCATTACTTACTCAGGTAATTGGTCCCCGTCCTAATGACTGAATTTCAATATTTACAAAATAACCAATTTCAGATAAATAAAATTTACAACTTAAGCTGCAATTGACGACTCCTCGATAATGTCAAAAGAAATTAATATTGAGAAATAAATAAAATTATAAATATTTTTTTAAGACCAATTTCATCCTTTGTTTGACGTTGTCCGGACTAGGAGTTTGTCGAGCGAGGCATTACCGTGGACCCTTCAGATCATGCCTCCTGTTGAACTTACAGCTTACTTGCTCACCAAGTTAGGATCAAAACAGAAAGAAGTAGAGGTTATCGGCATTGTACATGTTTTTCAAATGTTATTATTTCTTTTAATTGTAAAAAAACGGTAATGTATAAATATACAGTAAAATGATTGAAGCCTAACCGTCATTCAAATCGGATATTATACCTGGATAGTGCGCTGTGATTGGATGAAACTTCAAATTTTATATCATAATAATAATGATATCCGATGTTAGGGCTATTGAGTCCAATTATTTCTAAAGTGGGCCCAAGACGTATTATTATGTGGTAAAAATCCCAAATGGGAGGATAACATGTCCCGATTGTCCCGGCTGGGTGTCGAACCCGCGACCTCTGTATTCACAGAGTGCCGCCTTTACTATTGAGGTACCAGGACAAGTTTGATGGATGGGCCATCCAGAATGGCTAATCTCTTTTGTTCTCCCGATTTCTATTTTTTTCTAGACCACTGCGCCAGCCCTATTTACTACACCCTTGTCACCCTGTATTTAAAATCGAGTTTCCAGTCATCCTAGTTTTGCTGCGTTGTCACACCAGAGTGTTGTAATTTATTATTGTTTGGTTACCTGATTCCTTTCGCTACTTAGGGTGATTCTAGGAGAAAGGGATTTTCAACTTTAAAAAAAGAAAAAGAAGAAGAAAAAATAAGAGGGAAAATATGAAAAATAATAATAATGCTTTTTCTTTTTGTGTCACAGTTTTAGTGGGTAGCGCAGAATCATAAGGGCTTTACCACTTTAATTTACAGTATCTTATGTTATTATTTTTGCCTATGATCCTGCCACTGGTCGCTGCTTCACATCAAAGCAGCTACTCATTTTTCCTCACGAGGTATGAGTGGACCACGAAATCCAAGTACAGAGCAGAAAAATTCCTACACCGCTGGGGATCGAACCCTGGTCACCATGCGTGCAATGCCTAGCGCGCTAACTCACTCGGCCACAGTAACTACCAAAAAAAAATCAAAAATATAAGATAGAGCCACGTTACTTCCGATAAATTTCTAATATTAGAAATCCGAAGTATTGTGTTCGTTTTTCGCTTTGTATTCATGAAAGAGACAAAACAAAATTTATGTGTGTTGTCCCGTGAAACTTTTGAGCTATTGTTCACGAGATGAGAAATTTTGAGGTATATGAAACGACACGCGATCCAGCCAAAGTATCTGTAGACTCGTGTTTATAAACAAGACTATACAAAATCTATTTCTCGTGCTGAGTCTATTTTTAATGTGTCCCTTTATACCACTACACCAGTGACCCACGTCGGCTGCAAAGGTGAATTTAGTTGGCTCAGCCCATTTGGAATAACGAAGTACAAACGATTGCACTTAGAAAAACATGAAAATTCCAACTGGGCTGGGCCAATTTAATTCACCCCGGCTGCAATATTGAATTCAAAATAATTTATCCATCAAGAATAAAAGACACCTATTGAGTAACATCACACACCGACACATATCTCGAATAGCTGTGAGCTTGGAAGACTAGGTAGGTATGTTAAATGGTGCTTTAGCAGACTAATTAGAACCCACTTTAACATAAATAAGAGCGTATGGGAGTAGGATCAGTAAGTTTTTTTTTTTAGTTCTTTTTTCTTCGTATTTTAAAATCCAGTTTATCAGGAACAAGACGCCTGAGGCTTTCGCACTAAATGAAAAAGTTCTACGAGTAAAGATCAGAAAAAAAAGACGGAAAAAATGCAAGAACTAAACCAATGTCAAGGACTATTATTGTATAGCCTGGTAGTGGGGTGTGTGCTCTTATACCAACCAATAGGATGGATATTGGATGGATTGGATAGTAATGGTTAAATACTCTGGTATTTGAAAATCTTATTATACTGAAACTCCCTTAACTAAATCTACGCTGAAACCGGGACTTGAACCTCCGAACTCCAGGTTACAAGTCTGCCGCCTTATCGATCAAGCTACTGAATTTGAAATGTGTGGAGTTGAATTCGCCATTAATCTGGTTTTTTAATATTCTTCTCCAAGTTTTTATTTTGTTCTTATTTTCTATTTCTATTTTCAAAGCTTTCTTAAGCAATATTCTTGCTTCAGTGAGCTGTGCCACCCAAAAACTCAACCTTTAATCAGCGTAGAAATATCTTATAAATGAATATCTAAATTGCAAGTATTGATACACAAAAATTATTTAAAAAGGAAAAGAAAATAAATTTACCTAAATAGGTATTACTTCCGAGAAATTTCTAATATTAGAAATCGGAAGTATTGTGTTCGTTTTTGTAAAAAAAAATATTTTTTGCTCCGATTTCAATTTTTTTCATATTTCTGGACGTTTCATAACCTCCTGAGCAAATTTGGTTTTGTGTCTGTCTGTCGGTCTGTCGGTCTGTTAAAACGATTCCTTGTAACGCGCAAATCTCGGAAACTACTCGACCGATTTTGATGAAATTTTGTACACATCTAGGAGACATTCTGTAGATGGTCCCATTTTAAATTCATCGAATTCGTACTAGAGGCTCTGGGTGAAAGAGACCATGCGCCTGACCACTAACTTTTTACTTAAATGCTTATATCTCGTGAACGGTACACCCGATTTTGATGAAATTTTGTACGTATATGCATATTATTGTTTTACACAGGCTTTTAATATTTTCTTTTTAATTAATTATAATTTGACTCTGATATTTAAGAAAATCCGAAATTTTGGACAATAAAGTCAAAAAATAAGAACCACGACTTGCCGATACAGAATTTTTTGTAGAATTTAGAATGTAGAAAAACGGTTTTCTACCATATAAAATAAATTTGAAGAAAATCGGTTCAGCCGTTTCGGAGATATAAGTAATTTAGTATAAAAACTCAAAATTCGCACGTGTACACAATGTGAAACAATCACGAGGAAGTATTGTGTCCATAATTGGCAGTGTTTTTTTTTTTAATTTACTTTGGACACCCACTAAAAAAAGCCAATACGGTGATCCAGTGTCAATGTGAGCGGTGTTTGTAATGGTAAAATATGCAATTCGATTTGGTGGAAGAGCTAACAGTGTGAGAATCCTGCCGTTAAAGCCATAAAAAAAGAAGAAAAAAAAAAAAAAAAAAAAAAAAAATGGAACGACCCAAAAAAGCAATCGTGCAGTGAGTGACTGCTTCAGTGGATGTTTTGCCTCTCTCGAACGAATGTTTCAAAATGAAAATTTAGCAAGCAAGGAAAATCGCAGGTAAATTGTTAGAGGAAAAATTGCAAATAAATTGTTCAAATTCATGTGAAGGAATGTGCAGGTATATTTGCTATAAATAATTTATAAACTAGATTTATAATGTACTTGCAGTTGTTGTTGTTGTTTTTGTTGTTGCTGTTGTTGTTTTTGTTGTTGTTGTTGTTGTTGTTGTTGTAACCAGCTTGGTTACAGCTGGGGTGGGTGATGGTCTCCAGTCAACTCAAGTTGAAAATGGATTGTCCAGAACCACATATTTCTATGTGCGATCAAACATCGTGAAAAGTTGATCTTTATAAATTGAACTCTTGGAAATCTAAAATACAGTCTGGCAAAAATACATTGCACTGGTAGTCAAGTGGCTAAGGCGCTTGTCTGGTATACAGGTAGCGTTGGAATTCGTTGGTTCGAATCCCACCCAATCATGAGTTTTCACTCATTTACTTGAGAATATGACCACTTTGAGGGTTTTAACCTCATCTGATGGTTATTATTATTCAAAAACTTTATCTAAATTATATTCAAAACATCTGGACAGCTCCTAGCCGATGAGGCCACCAGGCTGAAACAGTTATCCTGGGATGTCCAAAAAAGATTTGGTCACATGAAGACAACAGTTACTACTTGTTGTGAACCAGATAATAGTTCCTACTGGTGATATAAGGAAAATAAATACGTATGTGTATTTATTGTAATATATTATCATAACATTTTGGGAAATTGGACACATCCACGACTACTAACCGTCTAAAGCCAGCCTCCGTGGCGTAATGGTTGTGACTACTGCCCGTAGTCCAGAGATCCGAGTTCGATCCCCGGTTGGAGCAGACTTTTCGAAGAAAATTCTGTTCCCTCCGAACACGTGAGGCTAGCATTTCCGGTCCTACCCAGGCTGGGTGAGGTTAATGTGGGTAGCTGGTACGATTCCCAGCGAATTGAGGGTGAAACCCCCGTCCTGAAAATCTATCTCAATCAGGACGTTAAAACTAAATAGAATCAACTGGTCACAATAGATATAATTAGGTCGCAGTGTTAATTATTAGGGTTTTACTGAAAACCCTGCAACCAGATCAGATAATAATAAAACCGTCTAAAGGGGCAAGGACTTCGATTTTTATAGACCTCTCTTTAAATAAATGTCCATAAAAAAAACTGTCTAAAACGGATAACAAACTAAATTTTGCCTCAATTTTTTAATGTTGAAAAACCAGATTTTCAAATACTTTGAACATTATTCACATGGATGCGGTTGAATTCCAGTTACTTGATCGATGAGGCATTAGTTTGATACCTAATTGCAATAGTTTACTGTTGAAATCAGAAGTTCAATATCAACACGAGAAGTAGCCAAAATTTTGTGTACGTAATTAGGAAGTATGGTACATTACTGATAACCTTAAATATTAAAATTAAAATTGTTACAATAGTCTTAAATAATTTAATTATAGCCACTGAGGTCGAGTAGGTAGCTTACACAAATTGCATGCCGGTGAACCAGGTTCGATTACCGGCAGAGAAGAATTTTTCTACTCTTAAGTATCTACTTTGGTTCTTCGGTGATCTCGAAAATGAGTTTATCTAATGAGTAACAACCAGTGATGGTAATTGTCAAAGTTAGAAGAATTTTTCAGAATGCATGGGATTCAAAGTAATGGTATTGTCAGAGTTAGAAGAATTTTTTCAGAGTGAATGGATTCAAAGTAGTAGAGAAGGCCCTTTAGTAATTCTGTGTCACTCACTAAAATTCTGAATGAGGAGACTCTTGTTTGATAGTAATAATTCCTACTATTATGTTCATAATCATAATTTCCTTCTGATTTTGAAATAATGAGCTGTTTTGAAGAAGGATGAATATCTGGCCACGGCCTTAAAATTTTATACAAAGAAATTCTTGACCATATTTTGTTTTTGTAGATAATTGAGCTAACATTGATCCAAAAATGATCCAAGACGCCTTCAAGTACAGCCCAAGATAGTTCACTTAACAATACGTCTATGTTAGAAATATCCATCATTACATAATTCCCTTCCTCTCACATAAGTGATGAAATATATAAACTTGAAAGACCTACAATTAGAGTGTGGCTAGAGAACTATAAACAGGGATTTAACCATTCAAACCAAAACCATCGAGCTATCACTTATCCGAGAGTTCAGAAGGCTTGTATTGAGAGTTCTCAATACTCAGAATGATTTTTACTGACCAAACATCTGACCAAAGTCAGGAAAAGCCGGTAGGACCCCAGTGAGTTTCCACAACTACAATATTCCGAACATAAACCAAAATTAAATAGATTGAGAAAAAAAAAGTTATCAAAATATTTATGTTATTCACAATCCCAATATCACAATTTACTAAACCTCATCTAGTTAGTTAATTATTGGTGTACTTTGGGCTCGAATCACCAACCTCCTATCTAGTCTCTTATCGGTCAAGCTACTGAGATCATTGGATTAGATGTATTGATGAATTGAATCCTATCCAGAAGGAAAATGGATAATAATCTGGATACCAATGATCAACATTGACGAATTTTGAAGAAGATCGATTTGGAATCTCGGACCCATGCGGTCTTTTACAACCGGATGGTAATTCAATTCAGCTAATGCAGATTTGAGATGACATTGTAGACAGTAAGAAGAAGTCTGTGAATGGACCAACCAATCAGTCAGTAAACCAGAAGAATAGTCGTTAATCCATCCAGGTAATTAATGATGCCCCCACATCTCGCGGCATAGTCTCAGGAATCAGGATCAAACACAAACACAGATTTGTCAGTGGAAAACTACAAGACATGGTATCATCTGTTAAACCCAACAAGAAGTTCAAGCCTAAAAAACCAGAAACCTCATCAAAAACCTACACATAAAAAAGTAAACCGACTAATTTACTAGGCTAAAAGTAAAAATTCAAGGTCAGGCTACAGGGTTGACGGGTAAATTCTACCGACACTTTCTCCTTCTAAAATCCGAGCTTGCTGCCTGAATGTAATCAGTAACTGCAGACTACGCTAGCCAGGAGATTCCTTCTTCGAGTGATCATTTCCAAGCTAGGTTCTTTAACGGAAGTATCCGCTGTGTGTTCAATATCTCTATTCTCATGAGGTGAATTTCACGTAACGAGTTTATTTTTATTTTTTTAAACAAAAAATTAAATGAACATCAAGTTTTATTTATTTTAAAACAGTGTCATAAATGAAATTTTCCAATAAAAAATAGTGTATTTATGAATTTAAAAGAGTGCTGTTTGTAACCTGGTTTTGTTCGCCGAACTCTTTTTCTTCGTTTTGGAAAGTTGCGGGTAAGTTTTTCGGCTTGTTTTATTTTGATAATCAATAACTTCAGTAACATCAGCTGTTTTTCCATTAAGCGGCAGTACTTACAAATTGAAATTTAATGTATCAGTTGTCCATATAAATATTTTGACTTGTAAAGTTCAATTTTATATTTGATGCACAAAACTTTATTTTTGTAATTTCCACGATATTGTGGTCTTCTATTTATCGATCTATTCTTTCCATTTATATTTCTATCCGTCTATTAGAACGAGGAAGATTTTTTGAATTGTAATCATTCTGACAAATTCTCTTCAAAATGGTGTGAGCACGTAATCCTACCGATGTCATAAGATTCTTCAAGTTGCACTTCGGTTACCGAGAATCATATAGGCTTCTAAAGTCCTCAATTCTAGAAGCTATGCGTCTATGCCATGCCCTGTTATACAATCTCATAATTATAACGAGTCTACCCGATAAGTATTGAATGGACTTGATGACCAATATCTAGTTACTTAAGAGTGGACAAAGTGAACATATTGATCTTGTACACAGTGCTTTTCAACACCGACCTTAGTAGCTTGATCGTCAAAGCAGCGCCGACGGACTGGTATCCTGGGAGTCGGTTGTTCAAATCCCAAGGTCGGGTAAAATTTAGTAACGCGGACTTAAGTAATTGTGACATTACTCTTTTGACTTACTAAATTATGATAAAATTACAGAAACTAGTTATTGCTTTTACACTAACTGATATTTACTTTGAAATAATTATCGATCGAATATAAACACAACTGGAGTGTAGTTTTCTAACCACAAACCTTTTGATATGCTTAGAAGCTGATTTTGTTACTATTGTTCTTCTTCTCATGTTTATAGATAGAAATATCATTGAATATTTTCTCAATGACAGTTTAAGTAAAACATCAGAGACAGTTTAAGGAGCTAAGGCAAGTGGCGTGATAAGTTCTGATTTTCTTCTGGAGGTACCGAAGTTTTACACCAGATTGTAGCTTCAAGATTGTAGCTTCAAGATGATGCATTCAGAACTATATCATTTACATGTTATCAAGAAATATTTGAAACCTTTCGTTGTAGATTATGACTATATTATGTATAAATTACACGACTAAACCAAATGAGTATCCACCTCTTATGTAACACATGTATATTGCCGTGTACAAGTCTTTTTAACAGTTTATAGGATAAGCTCTATCTTCTTCGATAATGTATTCAATCTTAATTGGTACATTCACAAGTCGCTTATCTAACGTGGCATAGAGTGGTTCTGTAGGCGCATCCACTAAGACTTCTAAGAGTCTGTAAAGTCCTCTCACCAGTGGTCACCGTGGCTGAGCGGACAGCACTCTAGGATTTCATATAGGTGATCCTGGGTTCGCATCTCGGCTGGGCAATTTTTTCTTCTTGTGAATGTTGATCTTTAGCTGTCTTGGTTCCGCCCATTCATCGGGATGAAAAATGACTACTGCTTTGTTGCTCCTTGGTTTATTAAAAATGTTTCTTTTATAACAGAAAAGCCAAATTCGATGGAACTTTGAATATTGCGGTTCATGATCTGTCACTAAATTTAAGCAACTTCCAGAGAGGTTAGGACTTCTAGGGTGACTATGTGAATGGGAACCATCGTGATGGCTATTTCCGCCCCAACCCAGGCTGGGTGACGTTACTGTGGGTAGCTTGTTTGTGAGTTTCCAGAGAATGGAGGCGTGAATTCCCGTACCGAATGAACTAGTGCACTGGTAGTCAAGTGGTTAAGGCGCTAGTCTGGTAATTCAGGTAGCGTAGGGATCCGTTTGGTTCGAATCCCACCCAGTGCATGGATAATTCCTCATTAATTTGAGTTTGTGACCACATAATAATAAGACTCTGAGGGTTAGGTGGTAGAAAATTCTTTAATCCGCAATCAGTACGGTTGTGAGAGATTTCTCTCACAACCGTATACGTTACCGTGTACTGGATACGTTACAAAACCGAACCGTACTGATCCCGGGTTAAGCATGAACCTCGCCTGGTGGTTAGCTTCCACATAAGAGTGTTATTATTATTATTATATCTTAAAAAAGACATTACGTTTAGCAAAGAAAAAAGTGTGGGAAATCCCTTAAACTTATCAACACTGTGCCAGAGTATAGCTCACACTCTTATCATTATACAGTTATACACGCATACAGTAAATATCATTGTGATTATTGTAATTTCATGTGAGTATTATTGTGTCATTCAAAGTTGTAGCTTTACCCTCATGCTGTGTGTTCCATCAGGAGTGGTTTAGTACTTCAGATCTGTAATGAATGTGATTCGTAAGCTCGCATATAAGGGTTCACTAGAGCTTGAAGAATGCTGTTTAATGGTCGAGTATGAATTGTTTTATATGTTTCATTCAGGTGACAGTAGCTCTGAATAAAATCCAATACTCCTTATTGTAAATTTGTGGAACACTGTTCAGAAATTGCCACGATATATTAATTCAATTTGAGGCGTTTTCTCATTCTAATAGAAAGGAACATTCACATTCTAATAGAAACAAATCTAATCATTCTAATAGAAGGAGTCTGATAAGAAACAGATGTTGGATCTGGGCGTCCAGAATATAATCTTCCCAACACTGAGAGATACCTATAGAGTTGTCCTAAACTAAACGGAATCTTGAAACTGGTATGGCGAGATACCCTTGGGGATCACTGTCTAGGGACTCTCAGGTCTAAGGTTTTTTCAAGCAATATCACCTTAACCGACAGTACTTTCTATTAGGTACCTTAAAGGTATTTAACCATAGAAAGTACAGTAATAGGTCTATTTTCTTAGAAATTCAGTTGATAGTATTAGAATTTCTGAACTAATTAGGCACCCGTGAAATGTACAACATTTGGTTTATAATGTAGCCAATGTCTAAAAAATATTGTTTATTTTTGATGTTGGTTGTACTGTACAGATATGAATAAATATATCTTGGTTATTTATGCCATAATAACACTCTTTAGTGGAAGGTAACCACCAGGTGAGGTTAATGCTCAAAGCATTTTCTACCACCTAACCCTCAGATTCTTATTATTATGTGGTTACAAACTCAAATTAATGAGGAAAAATTCATGAACTGGGTGGGATTCGAACTAAGCGTAGGGTACGCTACCTGGATTACCAGACTATAGCGCGATAACCACTCGACTACCAGTGCATGTCTAAATTTATCCACATGTCTAAATCTTAAATCTAGATCACAAGAGTCATGTCACAATTACTCAAACCCGAACTTATATTTCCAATGTATGGGACTCGAACCACCGACCTTTAGGTTACGAGTCTACTGCCTTATCTATCGAGCTACTGAGGTCGGTCTCTCGAGATTATAGTCACTCGAAAAGACTGCACCAGGAGTTGTCAAACTTTACCTTAAGAATGACGAATGACGCTATGGAGTCTCACCATAGTACCACAAACACTTCTCCACTTTCTCCTAGTTTCTGAAATAATTAAAGTGTTGTGATGATCACCAATATCACACCACAGCCATTTCACGTATTATGAAACACACAAGTTCATCGCATTGTCAGATTGGATAGGTGTAACATCACTGTTTCATTTTTTGGTCGACCTAAATTGGTCAAACGGTAAGCTGACTTGAAACTTCTCGGGGATATTTGTGTTCCAAGAACGGCGAACTTTGGAATGTACTGGTTAATTCTAACGTTATTCTTGTCTTCAATACATCATAATTTTAATTACTGACTTTTTAGAGGGACTAATGGGATTATATTAATCTCAAAAAGTAAATATCTGGACTAAGTAGAACATTTTTTAATGACCTTGTTCTTGAGAAGCTCAGATAGATACCTATCTCCCAGTAGATGATGCTTCATATCTACCAAGTCCAATTTTTTTTTTTTTTAATACTGAAAAAATAAATACTGATGGGCAATTCAGGATGTGAGTTGTACACTGCTATCACTGGAAATTGTAGTAGCAACGCTTTCCAGCACATTTACGATAAGCTTTTGTTTGATTTTGATTATTTTGTTTGGTAAATTATAAAACATTTCAGTAAGTGTTCTTTTTAGCTTGATGAGTGAGAGGAATACCATTCCATCTTACTGGGACAAGTATCGAAAAGTTTTGATATCTAGGAATACCATTCCATCTTACTGGGACAAGTATCGAAAAGTTTTGATATCTAGGAATACCATTCCATCTTACTGGGACAAGTATCGAAAAGTTTTGATATCTAGGAATACCATTCCATCTTACTGGGACAAGTATCGAAAAGTTTTGATATCTAGGAATACCATTCCATCTTACTGGGACAAGTATCGAAAAGTTTTGATATCTAGGAATACCATTCCATCTTACTGGGACAAGTATCGAAAAGTTTTGATATCTAGGAATACCATTCCATCTTACTGGGACAAGTATCGAAAAGTTTTGATATCTAGGAATACCATTCCATCTTACTGGGACAAGTATCGAAAAGTTTTGATATCTAGGAATACCATTCCATCTTACTGGGACAAGTATCGAAAAGTTTTGATATCTAGGAATACCATTCCATCTTACTGGGACAAGTATCGAAAAGTTTTGATATCTAGGTATACCATTCCATCTTACTGGGACAAGTATAGAAAAGTTTTGATATCTAGGAATACCATTCCATCTTACTGGGACAAGTATCGAAAAGTTTTGATATCTAGGAATACCATTCCATCTTACTGGGACAAGTATCGAAAAGTTTTGATATCTAGGAATACCATTCCATCTTACTGGGACAAGTATCGAAAAGTTTTGATATCTAGGAATACCATTCCATCTTACTGGGACAAGTATCGAAAAGTTTTGATATCTAGGAATACCATTCCATCTTACTGGGACAAGTATCGAAAAGTTTTGATATCTAGGAATACCATTCCATCTTACTGGGACAAGTATCGAAAAGTTTTGATATCTAGGAATACCATTCCATCTTACTGGGACAAGTATCGAAAAGTTTTGATATCTAGGAATACCATTCCATCTTACTGGGACAAGTATCGAAAAGTTTTGATATCTAGGAATACCATTCCATCTTACTGGGACAAGTATCGAAAAGTTTTGATATCTACCTGTACAAATCGAATACAACTTCTCACTTTTCTGTCATCTCTGAAAATCTGAATGACCAGTGTTTCCAAATTGATTTTTATGGCCAATGCAATAGATGGGTTTGGGATCAGAGAGCAGAATCGATTATTATTATTATTATTATTATTATGAAACTCTTTATTTGAAGATCATATACATATATACAAACAAATAATGGTAAAAATTAAAATACAAAATTGACAATATTAATATAAACAGGAATAAATTAACAAAATATATACATATGTCCTAACTAAAGGGTGGGGTTATTGCCTATGACAATCTCTTCCACCCAACCCTTGTATAAGACTTAAGAGTACCGTAACAATCATAACATTGGACTATTCGCGCTTATGTAAGTGCGGAGATTGTGTCTGTTACAATTCCCATTTGGTGAGTAACAGGTATCTGCCAGCTGTCAGTAGGTAAGTCTCTGTCTGACGAGCACGTGCTATTGTGTTACCTTCTATTGACCCTCACCCGAGCTACTCAGACTTGCCAAACTTCTTTCATTTCATTCATTCATATGTACAATGGGAGAGGATTTTAGGCGATGTTTCGGATGTTCCTGAAGAAAAACCGCACAATAACCCCGCCTTTTAGTTAGGACATATGTTTACAATTATATTTTTATATTTTTTTTTCCTTTTTATTGTATATAATATTGTTTTCATTTTTTTTTTTTTTTTTTTTTTTTCATTTTCATAATAATCATTATTTTGTACTGTATAATCATAATTATGTCCTCTTATCCAATAAAGTGTTTAATAATAATAATTTCAAGAGATTCCGGTATTGAGTTTTGGAGACCATCCTTTTGAATTTGTTGTTTAAGCTATGTTTCTTTGATTTTTAGAGTTAGTAGTTAGTTATCTTTGACATAATCCTCTATACCCTATATCCGGGAATTCATAGCATTTTAAATAAAAAGATTATAATTAGTTTTACCAGTAGTTTTAATAATAATAATAATACTCTTTAGTGGAAGGCAACCACCAGGTGAGATTAATGATCAAAGCATTTTATACCACATAACCCTCAGAGTCTTGTTATGAGGTGGTCATATACTCAAAAAATGAGGAAAAATTCATTCGTTTTGTGAGATACGAACCAACGGATACCTGAATTAGCAGACTAGCGCCTAAACCACTTGACTATAAATGACTATGACTAGTTTTAATGAAAAGTTCCATATTTTAGAAGGTTCAGATGTGCCATTGTGCCATGACACCAATCACTCTCTTCCCCAAACAAAGTTTTCAGCGGTCTTACAAAGATTTCCAAATTCTTCTTCTTCAAAAAAAAAAAAACTCGTCCTAAAAACATCAAAAAGAGTAACAACAAATAATATTATCATCGTGATACCACCACCCTAAGCAACTTTGTCGTCGCAACTTTTTTCTCTCCGTTAGACCAATTCTTGCACGACTTTGTAGGTCAATTATCCGTGACGTGACATACAGAAGCTTTAGTAATATCAACTTTGGGACTTAAATGTACTGTGAATGTACAAATAATTCTATGTTTCCAGTAATAAAAGGATAAAAAAAATAATGGAAACACTATGTTTGATAACAATGATAGCACATAGGTCATTACTACATTCTACCGCAAACACAAAGATGAACTATAAAGTAAATTCACATAAGAATGATTCAATTGACTTGTTTTTTTTTTACTTTAATCAGGCTAAATTTAGTTCACGAAATCGTATATTTTTTATGGTGAGTTTAAATTTCAAGGTTGGACAAGTTGTCTGGATTATGAAATCACAATTCCACATGTATGTAACCTAACAAGTACAGGTCAGGCGAGGTTTCAGATGAGCTGAGAGAAGATTTTATTTCGAGGAGTTGAGTGTTTCATTCCTAATAGACGCACTAGGTACCAAGGTAGACCTGGTGATCAGTGGGTATCGTACTGCGTAAGCACATCGGGAGGTCCATATTCGATAACCGACTGGGTTAAAAAATTCAAAACTGAAAATTTTAGCTGTAAAAAAAGCCTTTCCTGAATTGATAACAGTTTTATTTTTATCAAATCTGAACTTTTAGACTTTTGCTTTAATGTATAAGGATGAAAAACCACAAGCTTAAATGTATTCTTTATTAGATTTTTTAACTTTGAATTGAACATATGAACTTTATTAGAGATTTGAACCGACGCCATAATGATTAGTAGACGAAGTGCCTTATTTCTCACAGCCAATAATCATATCTCATATGATGGTAGAGATAGTCTCGGAACACAGTTCTCACGACAACCAGGATAAGTCATAACCACAGATGTATGAATCTTGTGTTGGATCCGTTCCGCTTCAAATCTCCTACGGAAAGCAGGGTCCCAGGCAGCTAATCTACTAATACAGTGTGCAACACGTTACAACAGGTACCTACATGTCGGACTTCTAAGTAACTTCTCGTTCATAGTAAAAACAAAACAAATCATGCAAATACACAGCTTTAATTTTATTAATAACTATTTCAAAACTTCAATCTCCCCTTACACCATATGGGAACGCATCAATAACTGCTCTGTTTTTCTTGCTTTACAAGCTTGAAAACTGAGTGTAGATGCAGTAAAAAAAGAAAAAAAAAAAAAACATTGATTCGCATTGAATACATGCTCCATTTTAAAAGAAACAATCATTTACATTAGAAAAGAAAATGAAGTAAATTAAAAACTACACAGGAAAAATTTTAGCCATGATTTTCTATTCGTAGGATAAGGCAATTAAATTTTCTTGACTTGTCGAAATTTATTTACAGAAACTTGAAATATATTTGATTCAAATAGGTATTTCCTCAGACAAGTGAGAACTGTTTTTCAATGTCCAAGGGAATTTTCTTGGTAAAGTCTTTCGTGCTCCTGAAAAAGAATCAACTGGCATAGAGGCTACTTTCAACTGGCATGAGGGTTTCTCCAGGGTAAGGCCCTTCCATTACACTTCTGTAGGGTTGACCCCTGCGAGTATATTCCTAATGCGAATGCTTCGGGCGAGTAACTGTACCAATGGTTCCTGAAGCATGCAGTTTCACACATCGAGTTCCATGGTCAAAGTACACGGGTACTTTCCGTGTCACCCTGAATGTGTGTTATGACATACCTCACTCCACCCACATAATCATCTAATATACGAACTAGATCGATCTCAAGAACTGCACAGAGCCTCAACACTTGTGTCCTCAGACTATCCTGGAGAGAAAGTAACTTGACATTGACCCAATTGGCGTGGAAATGTCCACTCGATCGAAAGGGAGGAAAGTCGGGTTTTTTATTGTCAAATAATTCATGACAAGTCCTCAAGAGCTTTGCACTTCACCTTCTGGTCATTTTGTTTCATGGACCCTAGGCATGAGTCATTGGAAAATCAATGGAGAATAATTATAAGAGGGATGTTAACCCTAGCAGGTTCACTGGGGCTGTTATTAAACATTACACATGCTCATTGTCAAAAGGGATTCGTTCTATCTCAAAAGTATTCTTTCTAATGATTCATCTGATCATAGTGATCACTGATCATAAGACTTTGAAAGGATGAATTAGTGGTCACTGATGATTGGTAAGCCTACCCTACCCTCAGAGTAGCATCAGTAGTCTTAGGGCCGAATAATTATGAAATAGGATTACAACAAAGGTAAACGATCTTGAAGAACAGTCCATTTATAATTTGTAATTTTGTAATCCTATTTCATAATCCAACCGTTTATTGTAATAAAAGTAGGCTTGTTGGACATTGTAAAATCAGAATCTTTTGTGTATCGAAAGGATTCTTCCTTTCGTAGTGACTTTTGAACCACCTTTTCAGTAACATAAAGAATAATATCTCCTTTTTTATATTGCCCAAGATTACCACTAATGAGTTCCATTATTCAAGCAGTAAGGTTTCGGTGGTGAAGGTTGAACCCTGAACCACCGACGACTTCCCCCCTTTGGTAACAAGCCTGATAGTGATATCTCATACTATTTCTGAACAATATCAATCAAGTTTTTATTTACTTGAAAAGTTTCTATCTATTCACCCGTACTTTACGCAAATACTTACATTTATTAGATGTTTACAAATAGATAAAAAAAAAAAAAAAGCTTCTGCAAGGGTGATATGAAGAACAATGCCTACGGAGTTCTTGTTAATCAATTTCTTGGGTTTGGTGGAACAGATTGCCATAGGCAATAACCCGCCCTTTATTAGGGACATCTGCACATATTTTATTCATATTATCGATGTTGTTTATCTTTTTTTCTTGTTTATATTGTTCTTAATTTTGTATTTTAATTTTCATCATACCTGTTTATACATAATTATGTGCTTTTAATAAAGAGTTAAATAATAATAATATTCTTGTATGTATTGAAATAGTTGGTCTCAAAAACAAGCGTTTACAAAGATATATTATTAGGAAATTGCGTTTACAAAATATATTATTAAGAAATTTTTTCTCTTTAAAATGATCAATTTTTTCCTCAAACATCATGGTTTTAGAATTACCCGCGGGGCTCTTGAAATAATTCTAGATTGTCCATGGAAGTACTACCCAAAGCAGTAGTGGTACTAAGTAGCATTAGTATAGTTGTAGTCATAATTTGTCATAATCTCGGCAAATCTGAATGGCGATAGTAGGTACACTATGTCCAGTTCCAAGAAATGCCAAGTCCGAATACTACAGTGTTAACCAAAAATAAACGACATGATATCAGACTGGAAAATATTTTCCTGTACAATTCATGTTTTATTTTTCAATTATAAAAACTTCTCCCAGGGACTGTCCTTCCAGAAGGGAACCGAGGATGCAAGAAGCATTTCCTCTTTGAATGGCTAGACCAATTTTTTGGTAAAGAAAATGATTGGAACGCGGATCACCCGTAATTCCAATCAATTTCTTTCCCAAATGGTCTTACCATTTCTTAGATTCGACGCTTCAAGCACCCATGGTTTCCACAGCAACAGGTTCGAAAATGTAACTTCTCTTTGGAAAATAGTTTGTATTGGCAATTTCCCTAAACACTAAAAGAAATAAGCAAATGAGGACTTACTAACAGGGTTGGAGAACATCGAGGAAGTTCAGATGACGTCAGTAAAACAACAAATCAAAAATGACGAATTAAATTCCTGCCCCGCTGGGAATCGAACCCAGGTCACCATGCGTACAATGCCTAACGCGCTAACTCACTCTGCCACGGTGACTACTGATATGACCATGCAGTTGAAAGCGATGTTAAATTTTTGTTTAAAAAAACGCTTGCATACGAGTCTGCAACCATTGGGACATTTTCATCTTTACTATTCAAGGTCCAAAACCCAACTGACCAAATTTCGTATTGTGCGCATGACACATACCTTCTCTCTTCTCTCCCTCTACAATTCAATACTTCGCCATTGTGCGCATGACACACACTTTCCCTCTTCTCTCCATTTACAATTCAATATTTCGTTACATAATATCGTTACATAATTTCGTTACATAATTTCGTCACATAATTTTGGTTATGTGCCAGAGCAAAAACATGAAAATGTCAATATCGTTACATAATTTCGTTACATAATTTCGTCACATAATTTTGGTTATGTGCCAGAGCAAAGACATGAAAATGTCAAAAATCAATGTCCTTGTTCAGTCCGAGACACAATTGCTCTGTAAACTTTTTCCTCGTTTTGTGTCGCAACAACCCTTAGATATGTGGACTTTTCATAAGATTATGGCATGGTTTAGAATTATTTTTTTTCCTGCACTTGGCAGAGTTAAGACACCCCTCGGAACCGTATTAGAAGAGCCATTCATGCATTCATATGTATAAAGCAATTCATGATAAGCCCATACATACACTTGGATTCCAATGCCCATTCTGTTCCTCCTGACTATAACAGCCATATTTATAAACAGAAAACGCCATCTGTCTGAGCAATGTTTCAAGCAGGATTTCCTTTTATATTATTGGCCAATACCTTGCTTGAGACATTGCTTAGACCAAATTTACTGTTCATAAATACGACTGTAAGTATATTTTTACGATACACTACGAGTATGTAGGTATGTATCATGGGCGTAGCCAGGATTTTGGCTAGGGGGGGGGGGGGCAGCTAATGAGGAAAATCAATAATACCCAGTGAACAATCAATAATACCTAGTGTTGCATACTCCCTGGAATTTTCTAGGGGGGGCAGCTGTCCCCCCCTGCACCCCCCTGGATACGCCCATGGTATCTATATATTAACATTAATATAAGAGAACTCAAGGGACCGGAATTTTTTCTCTTTTTTTAAAAAGATATTTCCCTTACAGGTCCAATTTACCTCTGGACCTGGAAATTGTTTACATCGAGGTTTCTCTTATATCTAGTTTTCTTTTATCCAGGTTCTTCTATCCTCTGAGCTTCTATCCGGTAGCTCAGTGGTAAAGGCGGCACTCTGTGAATCTAGAGATTCCAGAGGTCGTGGGTTCGAAACACAGCCGGGACATGACAAGTAGTTATCCTCCCATTTGGGATTTTTACCACATAATAATACGTCTCGGGTTTACTGCTGGAATAGTGGGACTTATAGTCCTAATCGGGCAGTATAAAAAAAGGCGTTATTATCATTATTATTATTATCTATCTGTTACGAGTATGCCACACTCTCATCGTAACATTTTCAATTCCATAATGATGTATATTTTAGGAATCCCTGAACAAATAAGGATGGAATCAGTACAGTGCGGTGAATAATAATCATTATCACTTATTGAATAATGGGACTTTAATAGTCCTAATCGGGCAGTATAAATAAGGCGATATTATTATTATTACTTTATTGTGTACTTGAATTTCGGTCAGCTCATCTTGTCCCACCCTGTATCCCATATGACTGCCTGAATGTATTTGATACAGGCTGAAAAGAGCCAGCACTCAAACGTACTCTTTAACCTATTCCACTAATTTAGTCAACACAAAAAGCTGTTCAACTTGACTTTCTTTCGTTCGGTGACGTAGACCTTATATCAACATAAACCGGCTGAAACGGAGAGTCGAGCTTTGGTTTTAAATAATTGAGTTTGAGTTCAGCGAACATGTTATTAAATGGGTAATAGCTGAGGTGGAGGGGTCCAGCGGACACTCTGGTATATGACTATATGTACGGTTAAGTGACTGGTTGATAAATGAGACGTGGTGGTTGCAACAGAGGGTTGTTTGTCCTCAAGACGTTACGAGGTAGCTGTGCAACTCATATTACTATAGTGCACGGGAGTGAATTTAACACTTTGACTGCCGGACCAGATTTTTGTGTGTTTCCCCAGGGGCCAAGCTCCTTTGTAAAGCCACAGATAATTATGGTGTGACGCGGCCCCAGGCAAAAGTTACCGTCACACATATGTTTGTATAGTGTGACATAGTAGACAAAGTGTTTAAGAATCATTATGGGACGAGAAAATAAACAACACCCAACTTAAGCTGATGCTTTTAGGGCCGCATTCTAGAGTAGTAGTGCAACAAAGATAAGCCAGACCATCCTGCAAGTCTGAGTTTCTACCAATCACAGTGCGCTATTGTAGACTCATCGGAGGCTAAACTTTGTTGTAATCCTATTCTATAATTCGGCCCTTACAGTGCGAGAAAATTAAAAAGAATGCTTTTCCAAAATTTCACATACCTATAAATTGAATTTTTCGGGAAGCATTATTTGTTTAAATTTATTTATTGTTCAGAGAATACATGAAACTTCATAGAGCTCTGATTTTTATACTTCAATGTTTTAGTTACAGCTGTGAGTGTAATATAGTGTTGGATATTTGTTTATATTTAGGATATTTGTTTAAACTGTTAACGTAATGGGACTTCCTGTCTCGAGCCGACCGTCTAAATAAAGCACTACTATATATTATAACCACGACTGCTTGAAATGTTTGAAATACGGGGCGAAACATATTTCAAGCCACTTATCCCACCTAAGCTATGAGTGTTATAGTATACAAACATACATATTCATGAATCTTGAATAGAAAAACAATTACTGTCTATAATATCATAGGGGAAATTCCAAAGTTCATAAGAAACTCACCTGCCTTGACAGACCTCGAGGTCCTTTCAATATCAGAACGAAAATTTCATCATGGAAATTTAAAGTCAGGGTGATTTTGAATACTTGGTAAATCAAGATCTTTTCAACTGTAAATTATACGATTCGAGGTCATTGTCGCTACGCTACATGGATTTCCCGATTGGTCACCCATCCAAGTACTTTTCACGCTCAACAATTCCTAACAATAATTATATCGCCTTATTTATACACTATTTATAGGGCGGAATTAATAGACGTTTTTGTAATACCTCTGTGGCGCTAAGTCACGGATTGCGTACTGTGTAAGATAGGGAAAACCGACACTTACCGACGACGTTATTGATGTTGTCTATTAATTCCGCCCTCAATCTCATAGTCTAGCAAGTCCAAGGCGAATTATTAAGTGTTAAAAATCCCAAATTGGAGGTTAACTTGTCATGTCCCAGCTGGGT
This sequence comes from Bactericera cockerelli, assembly GCA_024516035.1. Taxonomy (NCBI): domain Eukaryota; kingdom Metazoa; phylum Arthropoda; class Insecta; order Hemiptera; family Triozidae; genus Bactericera; species Bactericera cockerelli. Next base: position 8,127,122 of record CM044967.1, read on the forward strand.
GCGTTACCCTTTAAATGAAAACCTTCTAATCCAGAGTTCACTGTATTAAACAGGTAGATTAATGTACCTGAAACAACGGCTTTCCCTCGCTATTCATCAAGGGAGAGCTATTTTTTTATTTATATATTTTAGCATTTAATATACATATTTGTATGTGTGCTAGGTACAAGGTACATGATATATCAAGAAACAGTTAAAATATATAAAAAATACATCAATTTTGGATAGTATGCCCGGTGGAAAATCATTGGAAGAGATTTTTTCACTGACTAAAGAAATGTGCTGAAACTGTTATGAAAAATGTATATTGCTTCACAGTCCATTGTCAGGAGAACAGGTAGATTTGTCTGCTGAAACTTCGTATATCGAAGTCGGACGTATGGTCAAATTTAGAAGTTGCCAATGACTGAATCGCATGTTGTTAGTATTACATAAAATCCTTGCTATATGAGTTAGAGAAACAGATACACGTAAGATGCTTAGGTTCCATTCATTCTTTTAAATAGATAAGTACTAGCGTTTACAAATCACGACACACAAATTTAATGAGCAAAATACCTAAGATTCTGAAGAACAGAAAGAATTTCAGGGTTTTAACACTTTGAATTTCGTACGGTAATCCATCTCAAGTCACACATATTACACACCAGGTGTTTTGTGGATGGTTGCAAAATAAATTGCACGGCAGTTTGTCTAGCCAAGTACTGTTTGTTTGTACTATAATTTACATTTTGTGATTCTCATGGTGGAGGAATGATTGATTGGACGTCTAGATTCAATACAGAGACTCCTGCATTTAGGTAATGCTCCTATGGATTCAGCATAATATATTATACTGAGATATTTCCGAACAATGCATTTCCCTTGCCGGAATCTAACCTATTACTCCTATATGTCTCGCCCAGCCTAAGATGGAAAGGAAATACCAACCTCAAGCGTTATTCACTTGGATTTTAGGTTGTAATAACAACTGATATTCTAATAAAAAACGGCCCAGAAGAGGGTTCAAACTCATGATCTCAGGCTCATAATAGTATAGCCAAAATGAGTAAATCAACTTCATAATTGGATAATTATCCTACTATAGTAAGGTAAAGTGGCCTTACTTACAATACAATGTTAGCTAAAACCCGGCACTTTCTGTTGAGCTTTTGCTAGTGGCTAGGGTCCTGTTTGGATTTTTTTAAACCTTTTCTTACTACACACCTAAATATCAAAAGGAGACTGTGAAAAATTGAGAGTCATTTGGTCCAGCTGCTTCGGAGTTCTGTTTATTATGATTGAATGAATATAAATGGATTTTATATATATTTATTTATTAAATATATATTTAGTTAAAGGTTATGACTAAATTAACTACTGTTTAAAACTTAATCATTCTAGCAGTGGCGGCTCGTCGGGTGAAGACACTGAAGACATTTTCACCTATTTTTGAACAGTGAAAACACTACTCATAATCCCTTGAACATGGCACAATTGATCCTACTCAAAGAAAAAAAAAAAAAAAGAGTAAGCTTTGTGTAAAATAGATCAATGCTGCTTAACATTTCATGTTACTTTCCAAGGAGAACACCAAATGTGAAGACAATTCGAAATTGTCTTCAGTTGTCCTTGAATCAACCAATCAGAGTTGAGTATTTCCAAGTGGGTATCATGAAATATTAGGCAAGAACTATATCTATGTAATATGCTACTGAGGACAGTCTTCAGTTGTATTCAGTTTACATTATCTACACGACCTCATACGAAATGTCACGAAGCCACATACCATGTGCGATGTCATGTGTTTTTGCATTGTTGCCAGTAGCATTATGCCAGACCTAGGAAACCAGTCAATGATTTAGCCTCCCATATCTAGCACAATCTTGTAATATTAAAAATAAAAAAAAATAATAATAACGTAGGCGCTAGGAAAGCAGGATTTTGTGTCAGGAATTTTGGATATTATTTCTCATTTTTTGGGTTCTAGTTTTGTACATAGTTCCTAAACGATAGCCGATACCAATAAATTTTAACTATATTTTATGTATCTTGTCAACTATATGTGGTATTAAAAAGGACATCTCGATTGAAGTCAAATCTCGGAAATAATTATTTAATGTAGGTACCGAAATTGAGCCAAATAAGATAATCTGGTATCTAGTTGTTCCAAGAAGTTTTTAAATAGGGACAATGGTGGTCCTGTTTAAGATCCTGACTATGGAACCACTTTAAAAAAAATCATGAAATTAGACGTGTTGAAATGAAATTCTCAAGAGAAAATTCTGTTCAGGCGGTGTAGTATTATTTTTTTAAATAAATAAATACGTCTTACATGATTTGAGGGATTTCTTTAAATTTAAAATATAGCTCTTGAAGTTTGTAGAAATATAGCAATGAAATTAACTTGGCAACATTGTATCTCTTATCTTTAGAATGTAAACAAAACTTGCCGCGCACTTTTTAAATTTTATTAAACCATTTTCAAATCTTTTCAACGGTAATCATGTGACTTTTAATTGGTGTAACTAGTTAATAAAGTTATTTCCCAGTATTTGATACAGGATAGAAACATTATTCCTACCTGATCTGACCTGTGCTTTTCATAATAAGTTGAATATGAAGTAGCTATGTACTTCTTTCAGTGTCAGAAATAACATTATAATTATGCAGGTTGCAGGTAGCTAAGCACACAGCTTCCAGTGAAGTACTTAAAATTATAAGGCAATATCTGTGTTTTTCTTAAATACCTAGTCATTTAAACATCAATGGTAACACAAATTTAAGCTGATTTTATATTTGTAGTAAGTATGTTTTCTTAGATTTATTTTGTAATCTGGTGGTGGATTTTCTTCCAGTTTTGGATTGTAATTTTTAGTCTTCAACTAACTTTCTTTCCTTCCTAGTTCTAACTACTGAGGTATAATCCTAATATTTTTATTTTAATTCCTTTTTACCAACTTTTAGTTAATATTTTTTATTAAGATGAATAAATATTTTTTATTAAGATGAATAATTAATAACAATATTTCAAAGAAACAATGAGATCCCCACAAAATCATGGGGTTCAAACATTAAAAGTAACCCCATTCAGATTAAGAAGTAATGAGGATAAGAAAGATATTATGATTACTGGATCTCCAATTTCTCCAATTACTATAACCACCATTAAAAAAGTAAAGCAAATGCCTGCCCCACAGCCATACAGTTCAAGCCTGAATGGCTTATGAAAAATGAATGGCTGTGTACCAGCTCAAGTGTTGACAAATTGTTCTGCTGGCCTTGTTTATTTATTAAGTACCAAGTGTTCTCCAAAAAAAGTACCTATAAAAACTTATATGATGCAAAACTGGTATGAGAGAAAATCATGCTCTGCAGGGAAACAGCCATAACTTACAATGGGCTGTGTTTATGAGACCATAAGTACTAAGATCTGATAAATTAATAATTTTATTTTTTCAATACTTCTGGGTATAATTTGTCTTCACCTAGTCTTGAAGTCAGGAGCCGCCACTGCATTCTAGCCCACAATGATCTGACAAAACGCAGGTCACTTGTTTTTTTTTATACAATAAATAAAATGATTTTATTTATATAAAAAAAAATCCCAAAACTTCCCATTCCACAATGGCCTGAGATGCTAAATTGAAGATTTAAATATTGTAGGTACCTTTAAAAAAAACTAAAAAAAAACTTTTGTTTGTATCTCACTATTATTTTATAATCTTTTATAAAGTTCCTCGGCAATTTTTTTACGTTAAAGTTTTTTAGGATATCTACCCATCCTACCTGCCCAGGTGTCGTACTATTTTAAACAATGGAGGAACACCAATTACATAAGTTCGAAAATATTATGATGAGTCAAAATGGTATAAATAAGTTATGTATGTGCCTAGAGAAAGTACACAGGAACAATTTAGAGTTGTACTATGAGGACAGTATGCAAGACACCTATCGATATAGAGTTCAGTCTATATGGTATTGGATTTGGATACGAACAAAGACTGATACTACCGGGCACATCTGGATACTTTTTAATAAATAAAAAGTCACACAACTGCGTATGTATACATTGTACCCTAGTGCTGAATTATAAATATAGGATTAGCCAAACTACCCCTAAAGTCGGCCAAATTGCCCCTTCATTCTATAAGGTACCAAATGCTGATAGTAAATTAGACTACCTATGCTACAGGGCACATCTAAAAGAGCTGTAATTTTTAAATAAAATAAAAACAAACAAACACTGGTGCATATTTGTACCCTTAGGACCGAATTATAAATATAGGATTACACGTAAGATAAGCCACACTGTCCCGAATATCGCACTACAGCGTACTGTGATTGGTTGAACAGTCTGGTTACCGATTGGTTAACAACAGTCTGGCTTATCTTTGTTGTAATCCTGGCTTAGCAAATTTATGAGAATCCTATTTATACTTAGGACCTCAATGAAGATTCATTATCTCTCTGACAACTGGCAAATCTAAAAAATATCGAGAGAAAAAAAAAGTTGTGGTGGGGGGAGAGAGAAAAAGCGGGGGAATCCAATTCCAGCCCACAGGAAGTAAAATCAATTATACTGTCAACAAGTTATTACCTGTTACAATATAAATAATTACAAAGTTAAAATTAAAAAGTCAGAGAAATTACCTGCCACAAAATACAACTACCTATCATGGACATTGAACCTGTCACAAAAAATCTGTTTGAATCCGACAAATATGACCCACTGAACTTAAAGCAGTGCCTTATCTCTAGCCTGGTGTCTTTGCTCATGAGTGTTGAGTCTTGTTAGGTATTTCACACCTTAGCTTCTAAAACTTCACAGGTGTTTACAACTATGACCGCACTGAGTAGATATTATTATGATATTGCAAATTTCTATAATTCATGAGATATTCGTACATCCTTGGAAAAAAAATGTACTTGTGTATAAAAATATTATAATAGCTACGAAAAATAAATTTGTATTGATATTTAATGAGAAAATTGTAATAATTACCATTGAATGTTGTTGAAATTTAGCTATTGTTTTTATTTTATACAGATAAATATCTAAAAGTACATACTACGAGTATGTATTTAACAATAAATAAATATACGTAATAGGAACGTTATAAGTCAGAGTGCCAGACTGTCCCTCAACTCGGGCTATAGTGCGCTGTGATTGGTTGAAACTCCGACTTGAGGAAGGGTCTGGTTTAGTTTAACTTTAATCTTGTTTCATAATGTCCTTAAAAAAACCTTTGTAGGAGGCGACTGAAAGTCTAGCTTAGTCCCTACACCCTAGATTCAATGTTTTGCCTAAATTTCGTAAAAATTCATTGCTGCATTTTAAATTGAAAATTTTAAAATATTTTTGAGTTCAAGGGCGAAATAAGCAATCTGATTATTTTTTTAGATTGAGAATTAGTTTTTAATTTTCCCCATTTCACAAAATCTGTTAAAATGTATTAAAATTTAATCTCATTATTTCGATAAATCTCATTATTTTTTACAAATCTGTTTCATAAGTCTTTGGATTTCCTCCTAACCTTATGCAATTAATTGCAATGACTAAACTTTGTTGTTGAGTTGATTTTTTTTACTTCTATGAACATGGAACACGTATGGGACAATGGTCGGTCAAATCTAAGGCTACGAAGCAACAAGGTTAAAAACATACACTTGATTCATTCTGTTGAAGGTTGAAGAAATCATTTAGTCCTGTGGTAAAACCACGTCAGCAGACACTCGTATATTGTCAAAATAGAGGATAATTGGCTCTTGAAATTAAACTTGAAGCACCTTTGTCCTCTGTGGTCAAACATTCCTCAAGACTTGAGAGTTCTGTTCGTCTCAAACTAGAAAAATCGAATCATACATTTTCTTGCTCAACTGCAGAACTGCTGTTGGTAACTCGTGTGAATTTGTCAGTTATCGAATAGTAGGTAGTAGTAGTAGTAGCAAAGTCTTTATTGAAATGTATTGCCTGAAGCCATCTCTACCATCCAACCCATGATCTTGCACCACCGAATACCTACGAGTATTATTTTGGAAATAACATAATTTTATTTAAGTAATTTCACAGTGCAGTGTAATACGTTGAGACTCAGTTTTGAAATGTATTTCCAATATCTAATAATAAATTTAATAACGCGATACCATTCTATTTGATTAATGTAAGTATTATATTTTAGTCATTTCTAGAGCTTACTAAAGAGCCTTGGTTATTGATAATTGTATTGTGCTCGATTACTGATACTCACGCGATTACTTGGAGTCACAGTAACATTACTAATATAGGTTTAATATCTTATATTCAAGAAATAGGTGCTAAGTATTGGCGTTATGTTATGTATGCTCTCGAATGAGTAGCTGCTTCAATGTTAGCAGCGACCAGTGGCGGAATTATAGGCAAAAATAAGAGATTGGGATATTGAAGATATGGAAAAGTCCTATAATGCTACCCACTAAAATTGTGATAAAACAACACAAAGAAACACATTTATTTTATTCATTTATATAATTATTATTTGTTAAATACAAAGCGAAAAAGGAACATAATACTTCTGATTTCTAATATTAGAAATTTATCGTAAGTAACGTGGCTCTATCTTATATTTTTGATGATTATTTTTTTGGTAGTCACTGTGGCAGAGCCAGTTAGCGCGCTAGGCATTGCACACATGGTGACCTGGGTTCGATTCCCAGCGGGGGAGGATTTTTTCTGCTCTGTACTTGGATGTTCGGGGTCCACTCATACCTCGTGAGGAAAAATGAGTAGCTGCTTTAATGTGAAGCAGCGACCAGTGGCAGAATCTTAGGCAAAAAAAATAATACAAGATATTGTAAATTAAAGTGGTAAAGTCCTATGATTCTGCGCTACCCACTAAAATTGTGACATAATAACACAAAGAAAAAGCATTATTATATATTATTATTATATTTGTTAATATAAAATGGCATTTTTTTAGGTACAGAGAAAGTCATCTTGAAAATGTCTCAAGCATTTTCCTATATTATTTCTTTACTGACTATTATTTCTAGCCAGTACCTCCTACACAAAATTCTGTGTGTATCTAAAAGTATTTGTTTGTCTGAGTGGATAAATCACTTTCATTTTTTTTTTTTTTTTTTTTCTAGGAAGCTTCTATAACTAACAGACGGCACAATTTTCTATTGAGTTCTGAGTAAACAAATTCCAGAAATAACAGTGCAATTGATCATTATCCGAATAGGTTAAGGTTTCCTAAGGCTACTTATTTTTCTCACAATATTATGATTTTCCTGGATGGACAATCTCTGAACATCTAATGTTTATTGGATCTGTGAAGTGAGAAAACCACCGAGAGCCGAGATTTGAACCCCAATAATATCCAACAGTCAATCTCAGGAAACGTGTCAATAATAATTACCTTCCTATGTATAATACCTTCGGACATATCGTTGATTAAAATTTTCTATGTAGGTAAGGTATGTAACGAGTACGTTAATCATGTAACATATAGGTATGTACATTGTACATACTATGTATACTTGTATAGTTTTGTATTGTACGTAAGCGTAAAGAAATAAGTTGGGTAGTAATTATGATGATTAAGAATCTTCTTTCCTCACACAAGCCTCGATAGCGCAGTAGGCAGCGCGTAAGTCTCATAATCTTAAGGTCGTGAGTTCGATCCTCACTCGGGGCATATTTTTTGCTATATTTTTCTCCATGGTAATTTTTCTAGTTATAATTCTAAAATCAAGTTTCGTTTGTTAAAACCTTTTGCATGCTTCACAATACTGAGCTGGAGTTAAGCTCAATTTTTTACAGATAAAAATTAATAAGTACCTATAGGACCAGCCTACCTAATTAGTAATTATGTACTATTATTACTTTCTATTACATACTTATAAGTTTATAAGGTACAGAAAATATTGTTTTTTTTAGAAACTTTCTGCAGCTCAACTTTTTAAATATAAAAATAATAATTAGGTATACCTACCTATTTTATTTTATTTCTGACATTTTCTTTTCCTCCATCTCTCTTACTTTGAACAGCCACATTTTTCATAGAACAGTAGACACGTGGTGTAATGTATGTGAGTACCGCTCATGGGTCTGAGGTCCTCGGTCCTCCAGTTCGAATCCTAGGTTAAACAGAATGTTCTGACAAAAGTATAATTTTGTTTCCCATATCAACTCTAAATAGTAAATAACTCGTGAGTTTGGCATGCCCGGTCCAACTTAGGCTGGGTAAGGTTCAGTGGGTCGCTGGAATAACTCAAAAGTATCAGGGTAAAAACCAAACACGAAGTTCAGCAACGTCCAGCGAGGTGAAGACTACGTGATGCAGGCATTCCGGCCCTTCCCTGGGTGAGGTTGATGTGGGTAGCAGATTTGTGAGTTTCCTGCGAATGGAAGGTAACACCTCCGTCGTGATATGACCATCCATTTGAAACTGACGTTAAACCAGACTTTACAACAACACAAAAAAAAAAACAAATAAAATCTTTGAGCAGAAGCTCTGGACGTTTCTAAAAAATAATAATCCTTGGACTACTGGGAGATATACAGTGTCTCATATGAATGCATCAGTTACTGATAATATTATCTAGTGATCTGCCTATCTCACGGACACGGAATTATTGTTATTTAACAGTACATTAGCCGTTAGGAACGGATAATCGCCCATTCCAGGGTGAACCACCAAGAAACTTACTAGATAATAAATGACTATCTAATTTAGTTAATCCGGAGAAAATTACTCATGAAAGTGACTATTTTTTCATCACTTTGTGCGAGTTGTAAACTGTCGTTTTTTTTCATTCAAAATTACCTGCAGTTTAAATAATAAGTAATAGCGATAATTCTAATATACTGTTTAGTGGAAGGTAACCATTAAGCGAGGTTCATGCTGCGAGCATTTTCTACCACCTAAACCCTCAGAGTCTTATTATTATGTGGTCAAATATTAAATAGGGCCTTAACCATTTGACCACCAATGCACTTTCATTTTTCTTTCATTATTTTCTTTTCCTTTGACCTCCAAATACATAACCTAATGATTATTTTAGTTTTTTTTTGTTGTAGAAAACAACTTTTGCAGTTTCTCAATGCTAGTAGTCCTTTGTGCCATTTAATTAATCAACATAATAAAATGAATTATTACTTATAGTTAGGTACTAATAAACTTATCAGTCTTTTGAATCAAATGGAGTTGAATTAAAAAGATCAGTCATGCATAACTGAATAACTACCTACATGTATTTAAATTTAAATTTTTACTTTAATTAATAATCAATTTTAGTTATTAGGTAATCAATTTTATTAGTAGGTACGTTAATAATAATCAATCAATTAAGAACCCACCTACAACCACCTTTCTGCAATTACCTATTTTTATAAATTTCTGCAATTACCTATTTTTATAAACTTTATTTATTTAACGTTTCATCTTTATTTATCTATGGGTAAGTTTTTCAGGAAAGTTATTACACCAATTTGATATTATTTTGTCGTTTCTTGGACTGTTAGACATATTTTTCTGTAAGACACAAGCACTCTGTGATAGTAAAAAAATCACTAGTACATCTCCTCGGAAATTTTGAGAGATAAATGAAGAAAAATCCCATTACAACACTTATATTCTCTTCATCAGATCTCCTTTGGATAAGATGGATATCACTACTGACTAATGAGTCCTAAACTGTGTATTATTGTGTGATACCTTTGTTAAAGCCATGTTGTCTGAGTCAATCATCCAAGCAGGCTAAACAAATAAATGTAATCGATTGAGAATTGTTATCAGGTCAGGGGCACTGTCCTAGTGAGGTGACCAATTGACCATAGTGATTAACAAGGGGGTGGGTTTGTCTGTGCTGAACTGCTGACATTAGTTTACTGATTGCATCAAAAGCTGATTAATGAAATACTCGACTGTCTGGCCGTCGAAATTTTTAGTATTTGAGCATGATGATGTATGTACCGAGGGTATCATGAAGATATAATAATATTACAATACGTTTCAATTCTAATACATATTTGTATTTTTTTTTAAATAAACCTTCCACTTTAGAGGGGAAAAATTGTTAAAAAATAATAATAATACTAATAATATTATTACACTGTCTTATTTAAACTGATCGATCATTACTCGATCACACTGCTCTTCTTACTGCCGGAATTATATTGGCAGCCAAAGTGAAGAAGTTGTCTAGCCTAACAGTAAGTGGTACGATCACAATCATTAATATTTCAATGAATGAATGAATAATTAATAATATTATTACTATCCTGACAATAGTTGTTAATAGTTTGACAGCTGAATAGGCATAGCTACTCTGTTTTGATTTATAGAAAAGTGTACCTATAGTTCATGTAGAGTACCCAGTTTGTGTATTGTATACATATAATTTTGCAGACATTGAACAACATGTATTGTAACCTATCCATCAACATCAAACTGTCTATGTGTCTATACATTAATTAGATTTACATGTCACACAACACAACATCCACAAATACCGCTACCTAGTGCACCTCTAATTCCAATCTCATTAAATTCACTTCCGATTTCGATCCATACACTTTGCCAATATTGACGCTAAACTGATCCCATTCATATGATAGGTGTTAGCTGAAATCTAATAGAATATGTGACTTTAGCATGTATGTACTTCTGTTACAACTTCTCACTATTTTGACTGAGTATTAGCATTTATGTAATACCTAGTCACTGGTCTAGTCGGCTGGACAGTGGCGTAATTTCACCTATGGCAATTCTTCTTCTTTCTTGTCCATGGAAGTGACTTATAGGGTCTCATGGCGAGTTTTCAGTTACCGTTCCGTGGTGAAAAGATTCTAGAGGGACTTTTAATCCTTTTTATTCCTCTGGAGGAAATATAATAGGCTCTGCTATGCATTCTGAACTGTCTTGTACAAGTGCCCACTATTTTCAATTCAAAAGTTTCCGACGCGGAAAGCTGTGAAAATATCACAGACGCTACTGTGACGCCGAGTTCCGGCACAAAAGATGTACGGCAATGCCTTATTGTGTAGAGTAGTGTTACGAAAAATAAGTATAGGACCATGCCTTTGGCCGTAACTCGCGTGCAGCCTTAATGCTACTGTTTCTTCATTTTCTCGTTTCGTTTTTTTTTCAACTGCTTCTAGTACAATACATTACAATACAATACTATGCAGTGGAATATAATTGGTGTATAATGTAATGGAATATGTGCTTTGTTAAACTATTGTCATAATGGGACTAGCTGTCTTGCGCTGACGGTCTAAATAAAGCACTACTTAATACTTATATTTATACTCTGTTTATTATGCAAAAATAAGACCAAAGAACCTTCTTCTTCTTCTTCTTCTTCTTCTTCTTCATCTATTCCTTGTTATCTTTATTTTCAATTTTAGTTTTTTATGTCAGACCAATGGATTAAAAATAAAGACACATCATAAAAAACATTTCCTGTATTTCCTCAAGTAGATGGCCTTGGCTCTCAAAATTTGTGCTCGTAATTTTATTACCTTGGCGATAAAAAATGAATGAATGACAAAAATCATGCGTCTGGATTATACTGATCTTCTGGCAATGAGTGGGTCAGTAAGTCACACGGTATTAGTGAAATCCTTTAAACGTGACTGGAGAATAATTTAATCACTATTTCTCCAGTAGAAAACTTTACAACCTGGTTTGTTTCCGCGAAGGTACTTTAACACTTCTAATATGATATAACTTTATTGGAGACGATTTATATATTTTATAGTGTAACATTTTAAGTGTGAGATATATAGGATTGGCCCAGTGCAAGAATTATAAGTCTTGCACTTTCAAGAGTTTCAATAAGTCTTATTGAAATGGATGCGAACTCCCAGTTTAAGAATAGTGAAAATTTTGTTTTGAACTTAATAGTTATCATAATTATTTATCATAAATCACTTTCGTGATATCACAACTACACAAACTCGCTTTATTAATCTACACTGAAACCTATGAAAATCTCGGTAATAATAAAATTATTTAACAAGAGACCTCACTAATTTGTTTTTAATTTGAGTTCATTAAATCACCTGAACATCAATCTGTAGCAATCGTACAATTACAGACATATGTTTTCGATGTCTGTCGCTGGCTGGACCTCTAATTGAAATTAATAGCTGGATTAAAAAGAAGAAGTAAATTCAGAAGAAATAATGATATATTTAATTTTATTGTGTGAACCAATACAAGGTGAAATGCTCATAACTTGATGTATATATTTACCTTTTTGGTGCTATAGGTCGAGAGTTCAAATTCGAGAGTTGCCAAAAAAATGTTAAAAAGAGAGAGAGGAAAATGTCATTTTAAATGTTGTATAGATGAAATTATACTACCGAAAATTTCGCTCACCTTTGGTTCATGAGGCAAAGGTGTTCATTATTTACCAAAGAGATTTGTAAGATGGGTACTGACTTATTGAGCTACTGAGGGTGGAATTCACACAAACCACAAGCGCCTAGATGCAGTTATCTCCATGGAGGAATAAGGAATGAAATACAACAGGCTTCACATCCACAATATAGTTTGTATGTATTTTGTCTTATTATTGACGACGATATTTATTTCTTAAGGATTCACCGGGGCTTTTTAGATGTTAAGGTCCGCCGGTCAGCGACCATAACTTGAAGAGTAAAATTCAAAAATACTATCAACTTAAAAATATTCTCGATTGTGTGCGGAGATCTATAAATAATCCTACTTAATTATTTTCTCGATAACACCGTCCTTGATGATGTGCTAGAACTTTAAATTCCATGTTGGGATTTCCTCTCAACTTTTCGAAGTTATACGTCACAAGGATCACATTCTGACGTGCTTCTATGGCTTAGCTTTTATTAGAATATAAATTTGTTCATTTTAATAAACCAATAATTTGTCTTCATTATCAAAGAAATAAAAATTCGTGGCATACTTGGAATATTGTTTTTTTTTTACAATAACTAAAATGTGACAGTATCTAACGAACTGCGTCACTAGACAACTTGTCACTTTTCAGTTTATACTGATAGGCACTACGTTATAAATCAAAATTTACGAACAGAGGAATTTAAAATATTATGAAATGTCAGAATGGAATATTTCAATTATTTTGAATTAGGGATTTTCGTTAAATTTATAATCCTGATATATTTTGATAATAACCTTTAAACTTAAAAAAAACCATAGCCAAATTGGTAGGTATAGCCAAATGGCATAAAATGAATGGCCATTTATTTATAAACTTTAAAAAATAGTTTTATGAAAAAGTATTTTAATTTGAATATTATGTCTGATTTGATTAAGCATTGTCCACCTGTCCCGGTAGTTCATATAAGTTTCTTTTTACTCTGGTAATGTTGCCAAAGGTCACAAATCATACTCCGATCTGAGACACGGTCTGTCTTATCTTTGTAACTTTCATTCGCTCCTTACTCCATCTAGTAAGGTTGTCTCCTACGAATACCCAAACAGTGAAGACAGATGTTGAATTCTGATATAAATCGACCCCACTAAGCAGGCTACTTGAAAAACTTAAAAGAAGCACAAAAAGGCATGACCGCTTTAACAAGTACAGCCGCCATACCTATGATCTTTAAAAAAAACATATCAAAAAGGCATATCCGCATCTGCAATTACAGTCATGCCTAAGTTTCATTTTAAATTAGTCCCGTTGCGAAGTTCGGACAAACGGCTAGTATTTATACTGCGGTCTAGCTACTATATCTTGGATTTTTGCTACCATAGCGTGCGTAAGATCAGGCGGGAATCCCAGGTATCTATTTCCTTTTCCTCAGTCACAAGAGACATTAGCCGAGGTGCTAGCCGCGCTAGTCGTACTGTGGTGTATTTTTCTATTCAATGGGTATAATAATTCCGTTTCCTTGAGATAAACACAGGTGCCTATCTCATAGTGTTGGGAAGATTGTAGAGGATTTATGTATGGATGCTCAGATTCCGATGTTCAAAGATTCAATTTAGGATTTTTATATCTTGAGATTTCAATGAGTGACGTCAGCTAACCACACCCAGCCTGGTAGGACTAGAAAATCCAATTTAAAATTTGGAAAGTCAGAATTTTAAAAGAATTTGTCAGTTGTTTGAATTTTTCGTCAGAAGTTTTATTCAACCTGAGTTTACAAACTCACAACTCCTGGAAATCAGGACAATAATACACATATTTTTCTGTACTCAAAATGTTTTCACTATATATGATTGAATGATTGTTTCCAAAATGGTATTGATGTTGATTGTTTTTGTTGTTCGAGCTTGTATTGTCCTGGGGAAACAGCCATTGTGCCATAGTTATGCTTTATTCATTGTAAGCTCAGATATTTATCTAAACTCTCTCTAAAAGTGACTCTTAGCGAGATCCTTTAGGGTGGTCACCCACTAGGAAGTAGGAAGCTACAGCTCTGGAGCCGAAAATCTATTTTCGTGATTGGCATTTTGTTCCATGATCTTTCCTTCCATCTATTAATTGCGTCTTCGTTTTCTCCGAGAAGTAACTCTTAGGTCTCCTTCAACTTTGTCCTCCATCTCATCTTTGGTCTCCTTCTGTAACCGCTCATTTTAAATTCCTCTTTCTCTTACTCTCATTTATTGATGTGAAATAGATTTTTATAATAAAAAAAACTGTACAATGCTAATTGAGATCCAATCTAATCCAGGAAGTTCCATTCCCATTCATGATGATATCTTGAATGTGTATTATAGTGAGCAGTAGCTCTGTTTTTTTCCTGGCTAGTATTTTTCTTCTGATTATTGTGAGAACAGAGTTGCGATTTGTATAAATTAGTTTCAACTTTGGTCTCACTGTTTGGTCTCTTCTAATGTTCACTGGTGGTCAATGTTTTTTTTTTTTTTTTTTTTTTTTTTTTTTTACTGAAGTGTCACATGAACTGAACCTGGCTTTAATATCTTATTAATTTCCTGATTTATGAAGAGCATGTTAAAATTGTAATTTTAAAAATGTAAAATTCAGCCCTCCAACATAATTTCAAGGAACTTCTCTCCTGTTTCAATTTTTATTTTCAAGCATCCATCAGATAACGACAGAAATTAGTGCGAAGAGCTCTTAAAAGCTTAAAGTTCTTGAAAATTTCCTCTGCTTTTCCACCCTGTAAGAACTGATCAAACCAAACGCTTTGGATGAAACAAATGGTATCAATGATAGAACAGACACAGAAATAGAATCTCCTGCTTGGATTTGCCTGAGGCACAAACACAGAATACGTACGCAGATCGCAGGAAAAATCTAGGATATCAAAGCCAGAGATTGCCTGAAGATGTAAAGAAGTCTTGACATTCTCAACAACTGGCTGAATGATTTGTAGAGGAATGAAATTATCTAATATCACAATATTATGCAGGTATGTGATACAGGAATCTTTTATATTATGTAGACTGTAGACATGTGCGATTAAGACATCTTTTACATGTAAATTATGTAAGTATTTGTGGCATTATTTATGTTTGTGGAATGACCTTGTGGTACGCTATAACCCTGAAAATACTATTCGTGGTTGAAGAGACCCGCATCTGGCAATTTGGCAATGGTCTTCAGTTCCCCGAGTTTGTGAAAACTTTTTGATAAAGCACCCAAATGGGATGTACTGTGTCACTTCTCGCCCATTAGAGGAGGTGGCATACTACAGAAGCTACAACTCAGAACACAAGCGTTACAGACTCTAAAGTAGGTACCTGCTGCTGTTACATGGCTACGAACTGAAAACGAACACAAAAGCCGTGAAAAACCCAAAGAAAGAAGGAACATTCTATCCGATGAAACCCAATACTAACAGTGAGTGAAGAGTAACCCTGAAATTTAGAATGAATTTGAATTTATAACTAAATTGACACAGGTCACAAGCCCGGCAATAAATGTTCATTTAATGTGATTACAAATTGACTCATTACATTTAATTTAATAGCTTTTAAAACTCATGTAAAAGAACTTGTATCGGTAAAAGATACTATAACTACAATTTATTATTCACAAGTCACTGAAGTTCACTTTAAATGTAACTTTTACGATTTGGGTTTATGCGTATCCCCGCGGTAAAGATCATCATTAGTCTACATAAGCTAAAGTAAACATAGGCTGAGGAAATGGTGATGCACAGAGATCCATTTGAAATAAACCTACTGAGAAGAACCCACTTTATGTTGCTTGCGAAACCAATGATGAACTTGCAGTAAAATAAGTAGACAGCACTACGGTATTACTACCTACATATTTATGAAACAACTTTTAACTTAAAAGTGAGAAGGAATCCGCTCTTTTATTTTAATTTATTTATTGAATTTTAATACATTTCTTACCTTAATGTGTATCTCCCGTAGTTAAACTTCCAAGGACTTCAACTGATTTTGTTTGAAGTTAAAAACATCTAAAGATAGACGTTTGTTAATGTTTAGGCATATTTTTATGTCAACTGCTAAGGTCCTATTATGATTTAGACGTGAGTTTTACCCTGCATACTCTGGAAACTTAAAAAAGAGCTACCACATTAACCTCATCCAGCCTGGGTTAAACGAGAATAGCCAGCATTACGAGGGTTCGAAAGTGAATGGCCACCCATTCCTAATCTCGCTGGTCTCATGGTTGATCTCACTTACATAGTGAGAGGTTAGTTGGTGGCATAAATATTCAGAACTAAAACCTTTTGATAGTTTTGATGAGAGCCATAAGCTTGAACGCTGTCTAGGTATAAACTTGAAACGGCTGTCTATGAACATCTAGTACAACTTATCACATTTTATGTGTGGTGTATTTGTTTGTGGACCAATTGTTTGTAAATTGTATATTATAATGTTTATAAAAAACAACACAATAAACATTAAATATATTGAAATTGAGTTTTAAGTGAAACATACAAGTATTGTGAAACATCTGAAGCAATTATTTCTGAAGAAAACATCCAGTACAATTTCTCACTTTACTGTATATAGGTATATACGTATAATATAAGTACTGATTACCTACTCACATCAGCCTTACTGAAATTCGTCATGCTAGGGACTCGAACCACCGACCTCTTGGGTACGACTCCGCCGCTCAGCGGTCGAGCTACTGAGGTCTGTTTGACAAGATACTTATCCTCGTCTGAGATATACGTGAACAAGGCGTCAGCAAACAGGCTCGATATATTTAGACTTTAGGGCAATTAGTGGGTGCCAGCCTTGAAAGAGAAGGAATTATATTGACCACTAATTAATTACGCCTCTTAACCCACTCTGGTATCGAAGGGACAGAGTTGTGCATCGAAGCATTTGAAACCCGGCTGTACTCTTTTACACATTAATATTGGGATAGTAGGGGCTTTAAGGGTAAGTTAATCAATCAAGGATTCAATTATCTCAACAAAAGCTTATTTACCAGGCCAGACATCATCTTTGAACTAGACCACATGGCATTTGAAATTGACAGCCTATGCAATAATTTGAGGTGATTCATAGAAAACTTCTGTCAAATCCCTAATAGAGCTTATTTTTTATACATATAACAAATCATGACTAGCTCAAACGAAATCACTCTATAAAAAACCTTGGTACCCAGTGAATTAAGTTTAGTGTAAATCACGACTGAACTATTTTTCACTTTTCCAACAAAATATACAAGATCAGTGAGGCTTGCCTCCTAACATCATTTTTGTTTAATTGGTCTTGTCGAAAATCAGAATTACTCAAGTTAATTTTAATTTGAAATTATTTTAATTAGTCAATAAACAGAAAATTTGTTATTTAATTATTTGGTTCAGAAGGTATTTATTATCAAGTAGGGATCCAATATTATTATTATCATTCTCTATTTATTAGTATAATAATGGGAGTGCCCGTGTGCACTAGACTTGCACGCACGGTGTCCTGGGTTCGATTCCCTGCAGTGTAGGAATTTTTTTGATAAATAATTAAATATCTATGGTACTTTCATACGTAGGGAGGAAAATTGAGACGCTATTTTATGCATATCCAGCTGAAGCATTACGGCAGGAACAAGGAATAGTTATAGATATTTGAAAATGGTGAAGTTTAGTAATGTGCAGATCTAGGTGAAAGAAGACCATGGTAGCCTGGGTCTGAGAATTCCGAATTCTCAGGATGTGATGCTAATCAAAATATTTTAAACAAAGGACTATTTTTCTTCTTGACGATTCTGGCCACTGTCTTAACAAGAAGTATTGAGAAAATTCACATTTGAATCTTTTAAAATCTTAAAAAGATAATTTCAAGATTGATGTTTTGAAATTAATTATTAATTTACATATCTACACGTGTGATAATTACTTCTAATTGAATAAACTTATCAACGTTTGCAATTAATTGATGAGAGATAAGTTAATTCTTATTGAACCTTCGGCACGGTATGGAGTTACCGTACGGGTTTTACAGTGTTTGACCCTTGATATAACGTAAAGTCCTGTTTATAAACATGCTGAATAATATTATTTAATATTTTATCATGTTGGTAGGAGTGTTTTTTATGATTAATAGATGAAATTGGCACTACTTTGAACCTGTTTGCTACTCAACCACTTGAAATCCAATGGCCTAAATGTCCAATCTCGCTCTCAAGGTGGTTTACTTTTTGCCACCAATTTGATTATTCCATGAATATGCTGTCTGAGCTAAAGAGCTTTTAAAAACTTGGCTCACCCACGATCAAGCGTTATAAAAGTCGTATAATATTGAGTATTCAATGGGGAAAACTTTTTCCTGGACCAAGTTTTTTTTGTATACCTGATTCCATAATTGCTATAAAGAATAAAAAAAATCATTTCCTGAAATATTGCACTTTTATAAGGGGTCATATAATTTTAAACAAGTTTCTTTAATAAAAAATAATAAACCTACTATTTTTCCGTATGAATAATAATTCTGGTAAAACAACGTGTCACTTTCCTACAGTTTGGGCGATGGTCCCTTGATTCTTTACCTCCGAGTGTTGAGGAACTGACAGTTAGTATTTACTGTTTATGCCTTATGAAATAGTTATTTGTGTAGTTATAATGTCACAATTTTTAGTGGGTAGCATCGCCATTACACGAACTAATGCTAATGCATCATATTTCTAACTTACCATCATATCCTAAAATCAATCTCGTAATGCCGCCACTGGTCGTTGCCCACTACCCCAATTGTCCTCACGAGACTAGGGTGGGCCACGACATCCAAAGTACAGAGCTGAAAATATTCAGACCCCTCCGTCAGCATAACCTTCACAATAGAGAGAGAACTTGATGGCTTTTACGTTTTCAACCAACACACAAAACATGGCTACATATAAGTAGCTTCAGATAAGATAAGTAATACGATGTTTTACGATAAATTGCGACATGCGGATTTAAAAAAAGAAGAAGGAAAAACTACCTGGAATCGCGCTATAAAAAAAGTTCGGGGACATAATTGAACAAACCTTATACCTATACGAGTATTGACGTCATTACAGTCTCCCACACAAAGTACGCTTTTATATGTATCAGACGCGACCGGTGCCAAGTAGCTGCGGAACTGCAGCACCCCCAGACGAAAAAAAAGAGGAATTTCTCAAGTCCTAGCTCATACTCGTACACAATGAAAATTATCACACATTTCTAAATTAACTAAATGCATAATTATTACGATTGGCATGGTAAACAAACTGAAACTCTTTAGATACTGAAAGAGCGATTATAATGTCATTGGGTGTATGTCAAATTTCATTGTAATTGACATACATCTGTTTTGTATTGCACTTAAAAATAAATGAATATATTAAAAAATTAAAAATTATATAAATCTTTTTTTAATCCGGTTTATGTGGCAGCACCCCCAAAGCATTTTACCACTGGCCGCGCCTGTTCGTACATAATATTATGTATCGTAGGTACATAATATTATGTATGACCTTTAAATTTTGCAAGTTCCCATATTCAAACATTTTAAAATTTGCCTGTAGACGGACGATATTTTATAGAGGTAAGTATACAATATTTATTAATAAATTTATAATTATATGTATATTTATTATATCTATTTATTCATGTCTTGCCAGCCAGTGTACCTATCGACATTCATTCATAATATATTATCGTCAAACCCCTCTCCATTGAAATTTTATAACGGACACTCTCAGTTACGTGATTAAACTAGGTAAAGCTGTAGATTCTTGTTGTGAATGATTCTTACTATTCGGGCTAAAGAATAAGAGACTTGGTTCTACCAAGGTTCTGAATGATGACGGTATACTTGTCTATATTGGAGACAATGTTTGTTAATACCCATACCCATGATTGTTGATAAAAAAATGTGTGATTTTTTGTTTCATTAAGGAAAGTAGGAAAAAAAGTTATCATATTTGTGTAAATCTTTCGTGCTATCACAACTACTCAAACTCGCCTTGCTAAATCTACGCTGAAACCAGGACTTGAACCACCGACCTGCACAGGTTACAAGTCCACCGCCCTATCGATCAAGCTACTGAGGTAGATGATTTTTTTGTTTCACTAAGGAAAGGACCTAATTATAACATGAGATTTCAAAAAAGATAAGGACAGACCTTCTATCAAGTAGGAGTTTCAACCAATCACAGCGCACTATAGTGCAAATGGAGGGACGGTCTAGGCTTATCTTTGTTGTAATCCTATTTTATTGTTCGGCTGTTGTAATCCTGTTTTATTGTTTGTGGTTATGGTCGAATATTATCTATAGACAATATTTTTAGAAGCAATAAGAGGTATTATTATTCTTTGGATTTTGACCTTTTAAGAATATGTACCTTTAAATCTAATAATGGAATCGGAATGTCAAATAAACAATAAAGTTGATGAAGTTGCATACAAACATGCAGGTGTGATTGTTGAAAATTGAATTAAAGTTTAAAGAAATGTGGCATTTTCTAATTAGATTTCTGCCTGAACTGTGATAATTCTAATAGATATAATTCACTAGCGCATTGAATAATTTGCTACCGCAAAACTGTGATGTGAGCTCCCTGTTTAACCGCAACAACATAGCTGAAGAACTAACCTGACTAATCAATGTAATCATCTATTTGCTGGGAATTCAATAAGTGATAATGATTATTATTCACCGCACTGTACTGATTCCATCCTCATTTGCTCAGGGATTCCTAAAATATACATCATTATGGAATTGAAAACGTTACGATGAGAGTGTGGTATACTCGTAACAGATAGATAATAATAATAATAACGCCTTTTTTATACTGCCCGATTAGGACTATTAAGTCCCACAATTCCAGCAGTAAACCCGAGACGTATTATTATGTGGTAAAAATACCAAATGGGAGGAAAACTTGTCATGTCCCGGCTGGGTTTCGAACCCGCGACCTCTGGTATCTCTGGATTCATAGATTGCCGCCTTTAGCACTGAGCTACGGGGACAGATAGGATGAGCGTACAAGGGTATGAGTCCTCTGCAAAGAAAATACAAGAGAGTAGGCTGAGCTGTTTAGGACATGTAGAGAGAAGAGATGAAAACTATGTGAGTAAGATAATAGAAGAATTTGAAATTGGAGGTAAAAAAAGAGAGTAGGTAACACCAAAGATGAAATGGGGAGACAATGTTGTGGAAGATCTAAAAGAGAAAAAGAGGACGCACTCGATAGAAAGATATGGAAGAAAAGGATTCATTGAGGAAGTTCAGACTTCAAGGAGGTTTTGGAAATGGGACAGTGAAAGAAGTAGTAGAAGAATACAAGACCGAGTCCCCTACGCTACCTGGATCGCCAGACTAGAGCGTTAACCACTTGTCTATCAGTGGGATTTCAGTATCAGTATAAACAGAAAATTGAGAAGTTGTACTTGATGTACATGAATGTCAGGACATACCTGGACAGCTGTTTCGAGCTTATTTGCTCTCATCAGCAGGTAATAGTTCAGAATATTATTTTTTAACTTTTGTTATTTCTTACATGTTTATATGGACTCTTTCCGTAAATACAAGTGCCTTTGAGCACCATTACCATTACCATTACCATTACCAATATCCATGCCATCAACTAAACTCTCTATTTTAATCAGTAGAAACAGAAAAAATTGATTCATAGATTACGAATTAACGGATTATTCCATCAAATAGGGAGTTCTCTACTCTTTGTTTGGAAGCCCTAGCGAAGTGTGCGTTCTCCAATAAACAGACTGTTAATATTCCAAGCTCGTTTTCCTAGATTTGAAGTGGTTTTCCTTCGCCACGGTACCTCCATGTAAATACAATCGTGACACGTCTGCCTCTCTACATTTGTTTGTCCTGACTCCTGTCGATGGGCAATGAGAGGATAATCACGAGTCACGATGATGCTGCAAAGAAGGAAGACGATTAGCAAAAAGCCTGTAATTTTTTTTTTTTTTGAGCGGATACTGACTACACGTACCTAGGACAACACTGTCAGTCTGTCTTTGATGACAATATGGTAGTTAATTTTAAGGACTGTGTGGACTTAGTGGCGTACAACGGAAATCGGTCTCGTAGCCCTGGAATGTTTTATTGAATTGAACAGCTGTAGTCAGCAGAGTTATGGCTCAATTGTGTTTCTTTTATGATAATCTTATGGCGCACTGTATTGGCCAGAAAATTTCGAATGAATATTGTCTGACCAATGCAAAATGCTTTTGTCTTAAATCTTTAGATTTTTAAGAAATAAAAAACTTTGATAATTTTATCCTTAGGTTCAAATTATAAAATACGATCACAAGGAGAATATAGAAAGACCGTGTGTTATCCAATATCCAAGATATGTAAAAAGGCTGGCCTAAAAGGCCGTCCTATTTTATAATTTGGTGTAGAGTCTAATTTTGGCTGTAAATTTATCAATGTCTAAATTCCGTCTTTTTCTTCTGTTTCAGGGAATCTCCGCGCCTTCAATATTTATAATGCAAAATAGTAAATGGTTTTTTCTAGTCATATGTTTAGTTGCCATCATCAAATTTCACACAGCAGTGCCTGTTCCTGATAGCAAAAATCAAATCAAAACCCTCAAAGATACTTCCTTAGAATTAGATGACTTAGATTTGGCCAAGTTCAGATGAGGTGAGTTCAAGTGTCTGCTACTTCTAAACCCGATTGCATGGTAGCTAACGAACAGATTTTAATCGTGAACTTATCAACTTTATACACAATCAAATGGTTAGTGGTCCAAGTTCTCCATTAAATCAGTCCGTTTGTAATCATAAAATCCATACCTAGTATAATATGTTACTCAATGTTGTTAACATTTATGTCAACTATAATCCTATAAAAAATATTTATCCTATAAAATATATAAGACCTGTTTGACTGCTGGAGTAAAGAGACTTTTCAGTTTTACTTCGGCAGTATAAACAGGGTACGAGTATATTCTATTCTATTCTATAACTTTACTAAAATTATATATTTTAATTGATATAGACATCTTGTATTTAATAGGCACTGTATTGAGCATTTTATATGTTACATTTAAGATACCTCCAACATTGAATATTGATCATCCCCTTAGGAAATTCAATTCCATAAATTCTTCCCATGAATTATACACTATACAGCTACCTAGCGAGAACTAACAAGTGTACCCACAAACCTGATAAAACTCTTGTGTAATTGAGAAGAAACCAATATCTGAGATCGACCATCAGTTGTACTTATTGGATAATGACGTACGACCACACTGGAGAGATAAAGACAAGATGCGATCATCTACACCAGGATACCTTGCTATAATAATGTATTTTTTTTGCTGGAGGAGTAAAAGTTATGTATTTTGAATTCATATAAATTTAACCTTTTGGTTTGGAAGGAAATCAATCGTACGAATATTGGTCAATATTACAGTCAAGTTTTGAATTTTTAGACCATATTTGTTTATTAACTTTAAATGTTTCTACACTCACCGGAAGAATTAACCGGACACTTCCTGTTTTCCCCTTTAACACCGTGTATTTCCATGCGGCTGCAAAAGGTTGTAACTTCTACTGTAGATAACTTTTTTATATGACTTTTGTTTTGTATAAAAGAAAACAGATTAAGGATTTACACTCATTATAAGAAAAAATTCAGGAAAAATCATTGCAACTCATGGAAAGAAAAATTTAAAATTTCAATTTACCGTATTTTTGAGATTTTTGAAACATCCTCAATGAATTGTGTTTTTTTTAAATCCTTGTATTAGTAGGTCATGTTGAAATTGAAATCTTTAGGTTTTTGTATTTTTAAGAAAAATCGAATGATAAAAATAAAACAGTGAACTGAGTGTGTTCTAAATAAAACACCTCTAAAATTCTGTGTTTTGCAAGTTTACATTTGTCTTTCCATGAGTTGCAATGATTTTTCCTGATTTTTTTTCTTATAATGAGCTTAAATCCTTAATCTGTTTTCTTTTATACAAAACAAAAATCATCGGAAAATGTTATCTACAGTAGAAGTTACAACCTTTTGCAGCCGCATGGAAATACACGGTGTTAAAGGGGAAAACAGGAAGTGTCCGGTTAATTCTTCCGGGAGTGTATTAAATGAATTGACTCCAGAGAGAAAAATACCTGCTTTAATCGTTTGACTATCATGGACAATTGGACATTCAAAATCCACACCGTGCGAGATACCTTATGTCCGTATTATAAAATAGGATTACAACAAAGAGCCAGACTGTCCCTCAAGTCGGAGTTTCAACCATTACTGTTATAAACTGTGATTGGTTGAAATCCGACGTCAGGGATAGTCTGGCTTTATCTTCGGTGAACATGTTGCAAGAACTAGATTTCAGGAATTGCTAGAAGTTCCTAGAAACATCGCGATGTTACTACGAACTTCTAGAAGTTCCTCAAGAGCGCTCAAGAACTTCTAGAAGTTCCTGAAATCGGGAAGTTCCTGCAACATTTATACAAAAAAGAAAGATGTATTTTTCTTTGTTTATTTTTGTTCTATTCTATTTGATAATTCGGCCCTAAGAGTACCTTTTTGGTTATTTCTTGATGTTTGGTTTTTTGTTACATGATTTTTCCGAATCCACGAGCAATACAATACCTTCCTTAGTATAGGATGAGGAAATTAAAAAGAAAGAAAGAAAGAAGAAGAAGAAGAAGAAAAAAAAACACCTCCTAATAATAAGGTATAAGTATGTGCTTTATTTAGACTGTCAGCGCAAGACAGGTAGTCATATTATGCCAACAGTTTTTGTTATAATAATTGTTCGTCATATCTTTTGCTTTCCAGGCTGGTGTTTCAGTGAAGGAGACAGCGCCAGCCAAGTCTAACCCCACGAGGGGGAAGAGAACTGTCGGCTTCCTGAGGCAACTGTTTCCAAATCTTTCACAGGTAAGTAGAAAGTCTTGTTGCACAGAAATGTCCTATAATGTCATATTTCAGTACAACGTCTCAGTTTTTTTTTTTTTTTTTTTTTTTTTTTTTTTAGTTTTATTAATATTGTTTTTTTTTCATTTATGAATATTGTTTTTTTAATTTATTAATATTATTTTTTTTTAAATTTATTAATATTGAAAAGTACGAGTAGGCGAGTATTATGTATTTTTTTTATACTTCCCGGTTCGGACTCAGATCCGAATTATAAAACAAGATTGAATATAAAATAAGACACACTGTTCCTCAACTCGGGCTATACTGGGCTGTGATTGGTTGAAACTCCGACTTGAGGGAGTGTCTGACTTATTTTAACTTTAATTTTGTTTCATAATTCGGCTCTAAGAAGTCTTAATATCCCATAAGTCTTAATATCCCAGAACTCCAAATAAGGTTTTGCACATTACCCACCCAAATACTACAACTTCTCACTTTTCCGTTTATACTGATTAAGATAGAGAGGTTAGTTGATGGCATGGACAATCAGAAATATTATCTGCTAATGAAAGAAAATAATCTCGAAACAGCTGTCCTGGTATGTTCTGATATTCATGTAAATCTAGTACAACTTCTCACTCTTCTGTTTCTAATGATTTCTGTTTATTCTTACGAAAATTGCAAAGACAGGTAACAAACTAAGAAAAGCTTTTAATAGAAACACAGCGTACTAATACGTACCTATCTAACTCATTGCCACCACTCTAACAACATAATAATACTGAGAACCTGGCATATTTCATAATTTCCAGGGTTTATTTATTAAAAGTTCACACGCAAATAAAACGAATACCGGGCGGGGTATAAATTCTTAGATCAACTTCATCTTGGTATGATGGAATGTCATTATGTCAAGAATGTGTATCCAAGGACTCAGCATTGACATTTTTGAAAATTAAAATTAAGTTTGAAGATTATTTTGTCTGCTTGAGTGTTTCAAGATAGCAAAATGCCAAGTGGGCATTGGGTTTGTGTATTTGTAAAATCTTCATTATTCTGATTCTCTTTTTATACTTGTTGGAAATAATGTCACAGTAACACTCGTACCTGCAACCTAGAATAGCTTACTTCAAAGAAAATAACGACTTACACTTGACTTGTTGGAAAAAACGTGTGAAAAGCTCAGTTCCTCAAACCCTTTATTGAAATTATTTTTTACTCATTGTATTTACAAATTAAAGCATGGCGGGAATTATTTAAATTTTAGTGTTTAATATCCATCAACAATACTTAAATAAAGTTTCACCATCGAGTGGTTTTGAAACAGATGAAAATTCTTTTATATATATTATTAATTGAATAACAAGACCTTCTTTACTTACTATTTGTTTCAAAAGAAAAAGACTAAGACAAAAATATGAAAATACTAAATCTAATTGATCATACACTCTTTGTGCTTATAATTTTATTTTGTTCTTATATTTCCGAGGTATAACGATATCTTGTCTTATACCAAAAATGACAATTATGAGAACAATGTTTTGAATTTGAGATTGTATTAAAAGAAAACCAACTTTAAATACCTCTTTTATTTTCAGATAATCGACCGGAAAATCCAACAGATCACGCGAGTGCTGTTCCGAGTGATCGGAAGACTCGTGCTGCGAGGAGGCAATGGCGGTGGAGGGGGAGACGACGGTGATAAGGAGGGACGCAAGATCTCCATCACCCTCCCCACCTACCCTCCCAGCGAGGAGGATGAGGACGAGGAGGAGGACGAAACCGAGTCACCGTCGGTAGACAGCGAGACGGAAGCGTCTTCCGACAGCGAAGCTACGACCCCGGCGGACGCTTTCTCTGGCATTCCGGTAAAAACAGATTTAATAGGTTCGAGATCCGTTCGAAGAGAGTTGTCGTAAAAATAATACTGTCTTTGCTGATATTATTAAAGAAAAATAACATTAATAAGTTTAATAACCAATAGAAAATTATAAGTAAAAAAATACCGTTTTTTATCGCAACACGGACTTTTCAAGGCGACATATTTCAGAAAAAAACAACATAATATTTAGAGTTATTTACCGTTTATTATTGGTTTTTTGCATCTCGGAGGCGTTCTCCGTTAACCGACAATTTCGCTTGATAAAGGTTTTGATTCCGTCAACTTAATTTATCTTCTATTAAAATAAGGGATCATTATTAAAAATACTTCACTTCTGACTGTGAAACACAGGTTTATTTTGATAATTTTGACAATGTTTGTAAGACTTAATTGACTTTGTAGTAAAAATGTTGTACGGTCCAAGAGTCTATTCAAGTAACAGAATAATCATGAAATATAACTCTTACATAATCAGAGTCCTTACTTAATCAACGCCTTTACAGTTCCGCGCCTACTATTAGTAAGGATCATTACAATCATTAAAAATATTGCAATCACGGGAATCGATTAAAATCAAAGTAACAAAGACACGTTTGCAAACATATTAAATACAGATCTGGATAAGACGATTATAACTTTATGCATGTATAATTATCTTTGAGAAACAATTATTCAGATAATAAATAAAACAGGCGACATCGAACAAGTTAATTACCATAAAGAACACATTCCCGCTGATATGTATAGTTGTATACTTACCTATAATTGGAAATCCTACATTCGTGTCTCAATTATTCATTGGTAAACCTTTAGTTGAACTTTTAGGAACAACACAGAGCAGAATGTACAACATAAGATAGACATACTATAAATATTAGGTGACATCATAATCACCAAAGAAACAGACAATTGCAACAAAAACCGCAGCTTATCTTTCTCATGTGTGTCCATCATTCTGTACAATACTGTATACTGTACATCTTCACTAATTGCAAAGATCTTCACACATTATAGCAACATTTTCAGTTTTGTAACACCTAGAGATTAAAAATTTCATCAGCAGGATAATCTTGAAAATTCCCTAGTTACTTACACCTTAAAATATCATAAAAGGTTCTCTTTGTTTAAGAAATTATCATACTACCTTTTACAACTCAACTTATGTGTAACTTTACTATCTTTGGAATAACTTAAGTGTACATCATTGAAAGTAACTAATGTGTAACATTACTACCTTTGCAGTATCTTTTCTGTATATTCACTAACACATAATAGGGACTAACACAGCTCAATTCTGTTCTGATTTATAGCTTTTCGACATTCCAGGATTACTGGACAATTTGAACTGACGCAGAATGACGAAGCAGGACTCAAATCGACATCACTGATTGACCAAACCTTGCAAAGGACAAACTAGGACAAGAACTAATTACAAGTGTTACCTCGAAGATACCACAAGGACTGGCTTAGCTGAAAATCATAATATTAAAACTAGCCATTCTTATTTCCAAATTCTATATGACAAACAGTTTTATCATCAATAATGTTCATGTGCTTTTAAAAACATATGTTTTTTTTTGTGGTTTTGAAGGTTAAAAAAGAAGATAAAAGTTATGTTTTCTCATCAGCGTTCCTTGGCAGCAAAGGTTCGCAGTAAGAATATTATACTTTCAATGCTCAAAGTTATTGTGATTTTAACGTCAGGTAATTAGTTTAAAAGATCTATTTGTCCAACTTTATGTTGTGATGGGCCACCTGAAATAACCTGAGTCATTGAAGAAATTGTTTACATGCGAGCTATTTAAGCAGTATGCAATTTATTGACCTTGCTCAAAACAGGTGATGAATAACTGCAGAAGTTAGTCATGATTTGGCCTCACTAATAACTGTTAGCCATTATTGTAAACATATAAACAAACTGTTGATGATTTAGATCTATTCATCTACGTCAAGAAAAATAAATAAATGAAAGATAGATTTCAAAGAAATTCCTTTTAATGTCTTGTCATAGAAGGTCAATTCTAGAATGGATTGGTATACCCTATTTTCCTAGTTTTTCACCCTCCAACCATACTATGTTTTTCATCTCTTCCTTCTTCCATATTGCCATAAAAAATTAAAATGCTTCAATTTATCTTTCCCAGTCTTTGGAAAACGCTGACAACGCGATCGCAGAATCTCGAGCCATCACCAAGATTGCCAGGAAAACGAGAAAAGCGAGAGACTTGTCTTCTGCAGAACAGAAGAAAGATTTCCAAAACTCGAATAATGGTAAATGAATTTTAAATTATTTACAATAGAACAGTATAAATACCTTGTTTATACTGCCGAGAGCAAATAAGCTCGAAACAGCTGTTCAGATATGTTGATTAATTTTATTCGGTACAAATGTAATGTATTTTTGACAAAAGGCAAATTATACATTGGCAAAAAAGGTTGTAAATCTACAAAATAATAAATTTCAAAATAAACCTATTCGCGTAACAACCTGTTTATTACGTTTATTAATCTTGTCAACACAACAATACAGGTGTATGAGGTACGTCGAACCTAGATATAATAGAAACCAAGGGACAGAGCAAAAAATCTATTATAAAGTTTCTAATATTGGTCAGTGGTAAAGGTGGCACTCTGTGAATCCAGAGATTCCAGAGGTCGTGCATTCAAAACCCAGCCGGGACATGACATGTTATACGCCTATTAGGGTTTTTACCACATGATAATACGGCTTACTGCTGGAAAAATGATACTTTAACAGTCCTAATCGGGCAGTATAAATAAGGCGATATATTATAAACAGGTGACGCAAAGACTTGAGATTTTCTCTATTATAAAGAGTTTTCTATTATATCCGAGTCCATATCCAGGTTCCACTGTACCTACTTACATATCTAGTGAGTTCTCTATTACACATAAACAGGTGACGCAGGGACCTGAGATTTTCTCTATTATAAAGAGTTTTCTATTATAACCGGGTGTCCATTATATTCAGATTCCACTGTAATTGTAATTCTATTTTTATACATTCTATTTTTCAGCCGGGACATGATACGTTATCCTCCCATTAGTGTTTTTTACCACATAATAATACGGCTTACTGCTGGAATAATGATAATCTAATAGTCCTAATCGGCCAGTATAAGGCAGTATAAATAATTATTATTATTATTACTTTCAGTTGATCAGGTAGAGGACAAATCCAGCGAAGACGACGACAAGCCAGCAAAGCACGAGGAAGAGGGAAAGAGTAAAAGGGTCCTGTTCAGATTCGGAGGATCCGGAGGAGCTTCAGGGAATCTGCTGTTTGACCTCATCAGGGTGAGGAATGATTCAGCTTAATATAGATTATACTAGTGCACTGGTAGTCAAGTGGTTAACTCGCTGGTCTAGTACTGCTGTTTGACCTCATCAGGGTGAGAAATGATTCAGCTTAACACGTTGACTGCTAAGGTCATTTTTGGACACTCTACCCGTACGCCACGTTACTATACAATAGTCACACATATTGTGTGACGTGGCATACAGAGGTGGTTTTTTAACGTTGTATGCCACGTCACACCAAAAAAGTGTGACACTTCTTTTCTTTCTATTTTTACTTTCCTTATCTTAGTGTGACACTCATTCAGAGTAGCATCGACGGTCACACAATATGTGTGACGTGGCGTATAGGTTTAACATTGTGTCACACATATAGTGTGACAAGGCAGTCAATGTGTTAATATAGATTATTCTGGTGCACTGGTAGACAAGTGGTTAACGCGCTAGTCTAGTAATCCAGGTAGCGTAGGGATCCCATCCAGTGCATGAAACTTTACTCATTAATTTGAGTTTGTGACTACATAAGACTCTGAGGGTTAGGTGGTAGAAAATGCTTTGAGCATTATCCTCCCCTGGTGGTTACCTTCCACTCAAGAGTATTATTATTATTATATCTTTTGACAAGAGGTATGGGACTGCATGTCGAACCTGGATAAGAGAAATTGTTATCTTCAGGTCTAGATTAAATTCCCATAATGGAAAACCACCTCTTCATAAAAGAAATTTAAATATCCTGAACCAACTCTTCATAAGAGAAAAAATCCTTTGAGTTCTCTTATATCCAGATTCGACTGTATTACTAACGGGCTGATTCAATGATGAACTTAATTGGTAATTAGCCTTGATTTGTCTGTAAAGTTAAAGAAGTTCATGATTAGGGTCAAGGGGGGTAATTACGAACGATTTTGAGCTACATTTTATAAACATATCTGTAACCCTGAGTTGCTTTTGTAAAATCCATGTCTTGTGATTTTTTTGGTAAATAGACTTATTTAGCATTCTAATGGTGCATTATAAATAGTTTTGTGCATACTGTAGTATCTGTTTAGTGGTGTTCTTATTTACCCCCGCCTGTTCGCATTTACCCCCGCCTGACGGGGGTAAATGCGAACACATTATACAATATTAAAAACGAACTTTTTAATGGCAATATGTGCTTTTTATTTACAAATAATACACCAAATTGTACTTTGTGTCTTTAGCCACCTGTATGACAATATGCAAAGTTTATGGACACACAGGATAGTGGTTTGAATCCTAACCACGAAGGTAGTCAGCTCTTATCAAATAGGGTATCTCTATCTTGCAAATAATAGTAATAATAATAATTTCGTGTCCGTGAGATAGGTATAGATACCTAAATCATGGTGGTGAGAGGATTATATGGACGCCCAGATCCTATGTCTAGTCTCCTTTCATGTCCATTGATTCTATTTGGTTTTAACATCCTGACTTGAGGTAGACAGGACGGGGGTTTCACCCTCCATTCGCTGGGAATCGTACCAGCTACCCACATTAACCTCACCCAGCCTGGGTGGGGCCGGAATCGCCAGACTCAGATGTTCGAAGGGGACAGAATTTTCTGTGCGAAAAGTCTGCTCCAACCGGGAATCGAACTAAGGATATCTGGACTACGGGCAGTAGTCACAACCGTTACGCCACGGAGGCTGGTAATAAAAGCATAATAATAGTAATAGTTAATTATGAGAGCTTTTGAAAGGTGTTTTATATATTTTTTAATTTTTTTTTTATACAGATTTTGGTCTTATCAAAAGTTTCTAGGTCATTGTCTATCTCAGATTTGTCTTCTTCTACCTTCATTTTTTTCTTCTTTTTTGAAACTGTTCCCCCTATATTTCTTTTCGTTTTCTACACTTTCATTTTTCTTCCTTTCTTTTGCTATGTTCAAGTACACAAATACCTTCATTGGGTCCAATACATTAGGGTACTAATATCTTGGTACTTCTTACAACCTCCCAGTATTTCAGGATTTTGAGCCTTAGGTTTGGAAAATTCTACTTTGGTTTGCGGAATCTCAAAACACTGCCGTTGCTCTTCTGACAGCCAGGTTGCCATTAAAAACATCTACGATAGCAGATATCATTTGTGCTTCTGTATACAAAGGAGGTGGTTTCTTCATCTTGTAGTTCCGGGGCATTCTGAGTGTTTTGATAAATACAAAAAAAAGTTATAGGGTAAAACAAACACCCAAAATATGCGTTCGTAATTACCCCATAGCAAAAAAATGCGGGGGTAATTAAGAACACCCAAAAACTATAACTTAAAAAATGGTTAAAACAATTATTTTTTTAAAATAATAACCAAAAACATGCTTATCAATAATTAAAAGTAAAATAATGATAAAAATTCAAGTAACACTTACCTAAAAAATTGTTTTAAAAAAATCAAAAACTTCAAAAATCAAATTTTTTGGTAGATCTATTTTCACTAGCTTACTAACTACAACTGAAAATAAATACTATCGAAAACTCGTGTTCAACCTGTAAAAACAATTCAAAATAATAGTATTCAACCACCAGATTCGAAATATCTTATCCTGTTTAGGTACAATGACCACTGTTCGTAATTACCCCCTGTTCGTAAATACCCCCCTTGACCCTACATTGTCCATGAAGATCTTTTACTTTTTACATTTTGACCATTCTTCTGGTAGATTATTTGCTGTTGGTCCTGCTTTTGGTAGATAATTTACTTTTGGTCTTGCTTTTTGTAGTTCTATGCATATTTAGTTATTAATTGGTAATATTGCTTCACATTCCATTTTATGATTTCATACTTTCCTTGTCCTATTTTAAGGCGCTGATTACGAATTTGGTATTATTTTTTTGCTATCTCTTACCGTTGAGACCGTTGAGTCACCAGTGGTGGAATATGGCTTCTTTTCGAGGGATACGGAAAGTCGTATGGTGTCACACCGGGTTTTTTTTTTCTTTTTTTTCCTTTTAAAATCAACAAAAATCCCTTTTATCTATTGGTGGTCTTTGAGGTTCTTTCATTTTATGAAATGCTCTTGACTCTTGCACTATCTACTTATCACTCTGCGACATATAAAATTTAGAGCCGAGTTTAGAACAACCTCGTCTATTTAGAGCCGAGTTTATCACCATCTCGCCTGGCGGTTACCTGTCACTAAAGAGTGTTATTATTTTTATTATAAAATGGGATTAGATCAACGATAAGTCAGACCATAGGATCCTTCAAGTCGTAGTTTCAACCCATCACTGTACATTATTCCTCTACTCGAGCGAGGTCTTCTTCGTTGTAATCCTATTTTATAGTATACATAGTACTAAATTTCAACATACTCGTACCAAGGTTTACTTTTGACATAGATATTACTTTACGTACTCCATACTTTATTTCTACATAATATTTTTTACATAAGGCAATCTTTTTTTTTTTCTTTCTTTTTTTTTTTTCGAAGAAACTATACTGATAGTCAACAATTCCTACCTTGTTTACCTGACGATACCTCAAAATAGACATGCAAGTGTGGTTATCCACCCTTGTACACCCATTTCGGATTTCGCTAGGTTATGTTGAACTTACTGGTAATTTTCTTACTAGCACCTACCAACTAAAACCTCCCTGATGTATGACCACTCTGTATAGGAAAATCGCCCTGGAACCGCGTGAGCATTTCATCAGGACAATCTATAGTAATGAAAATAACTATAGGTATAAATACTTTATTGTTAATTTATACCTTTAAAGAATGATAAAATCTAGTGATTGTGTTGATTCATTGAACAAGCAACTTTAATTTTTGGTGATTTTCAAAGTACTATTTTGACATCTAAAATTCTGATAGTGTACAAAAAATGGACAGTTTTTCAACCATACTAGTGACTTGACTGTTTACTACGTGTACGACACAAGAGAAGACCGACCCTATGTAACACAACGGAAGACTTTGCGGACTTTGCAATCAAACGACTCACTGTAAGTACTTATTTTATCTGAACTATCCACAACCTGCTCTGTTTAACACACGTATTTCTTTCTATCGATTCGATGAGAGTCTAAAACCAACTCTAACGATTTTTTTACCATTTTATTTTTTGACTTTTTTCAAATTAAATTTTGACCGAACTAAATTTATTGACTAAATAAAGAGACTTTTTAGACCTGAAAAGTGAAATTAACCACACTGACGTTTAACTCTCGAAACATTTTTTTACCACTTGATCCTAAATGCTTGTTGTGGTTGTGGTCATTATAAATCTTAAAAAAAAACATAAATGCACTAATTTATGGATCCCAAACGAACCATTTCTTGGAAGAGCATGTTTACAAAAAAAATCACTTGAAAATCTAGAATTCTCTAGCATTCACTCAAAAGTTCATTGATTTTTCTCTAACTTATCCATTGTTTTGAAAAGGTTCCATTCAATGAATTTGAATCGAGAAGAAACCACCAATAAAGTACCACAAAACATTTTTCCTATTTCAATGTATTTTGTAGATATTATTATTAATATTTTGTATTATTATTGGTATTTTATGCTTCTTCATGCGATAAAAAATTACTAGCTGTAGTTGCTTTATAACCGTAGATCATGGTATGGTAAAATTCTTCAACTTTTAATTGCATGCTACTTCTTAAGTGATATTTTTATTCGAGTTTTTTTTTTTTAATAGACAATTCAAGGGCTAGATTATAAAATAGGTCTTTTCTCATCATCGTTGCAATGTTATTTTATAATTTGGTCCCAAGTCTATGGTAAATGTTTTTAATTTAGGACCAACTATTTTAGCCCAATCCCTTTTGATTTTCAACTGAAAAATGAGCTAATCTTAATCATATCTAATTTAATCAAGCCATAATTTAACTCTCTAGCCTACTTGACATCGCCTGATGTATAACTATACACTAACCGAAAAATAGGGATGAGTCTATTATTTCGGTTGCATATTTTTGCCGGATGTCCACCCGAATGTCGGATGCCGGATGATTGAAAGCAGAAGTAACTCTTTCTTATAAAATTATCCGAGCAGAAAATGTTGTCTGACCAAATCTCTTACCACGAGTTCCTGCAAACTATATTATTAGTGGGCATTATTAGTAAAAATGGGCCTAATCCCCAAAATTTGTACATAAAAAACCTAGAACAGGAGTTTAATTTAAGCGTAAAAAATATTATTTTGTGAGGACTACAGTATGTTTATTCTTCCATCATTCATTTTCAATAATTAATTTTATTCTTAAAACACGATGGAAATTTTCTATGTTCTATAGCAGCGGTCGGCAACCTGGGGTCCGCGGACCCCCGGGGGTCCGCGAGAGCTGAATTGGGGGTCCGCGAAGCCATTTCAGGATTTAAAAAAAAAAGAAGAAGAAAAACAGCTCATCTCGAATCATAAATAGTCCGAAGTACCCTACATCTTGTTTCAATAAAGAACCAAATCCATTAAGAATCTTAATAACCATTTACATATATAGGTATCCCCCCCCCCACGCTTTTGTGATGTGGGGGTCCCTTAAAAAAATTGGAGATAAGCTAGGGGTCCGCGTAGTTCAAAAGATTGCCGACCGCTGTTCTATAGAATATTGTATATTGAATATTTTTTTAGTTCTGGTAAATCAATAAATAGTTCTCTGTATTTCAAAGGTAAAGGTGGGATCCAGATAACACACTCGCAGTTATGGATTAATCGAAGATGAAGCAGGAGTACCTTTTTAAAATATTGTTATATGTTTTATTAATTTTATTAATGTTTGAAAATAAAAAGTAGTCGTGATATTTTAGTGTATTAAAAAAAATTCAAAGGTAAAAAACACTTCTTCGAAGTCGGTAAAGAGATCAAGCATGGCTCTGGCAAATTAAATTGGCAAATTAATCTTGACAATGGAATAATGTTTGTGGTACTTTGTTTTGGTTTCTTCTGTTTCCAGATATTGAATGTCTAAATCTCAGACCACGCGCTCATCAAAATCACCCTGGATATTAAAATTGTTACAAACACGTGTGAATATCCGGAGAACATGTTTCTAAAATATGAAGATACTCACCGCCCAGGTTTCCTAAAGAATCATCCACGCCCACAGAAGTCCTTCGAGAGAGATGTTTTTAAAGTGCACAATTCTTCATTCAGACAACTTAATTCGGGTTTTTAGACTACTTTTCCACAACTTTTAAAATAATTTTTCCTTATCGGATGAATACCTATAATAATAATAATATCACCTTATTTATACTGCCCGATTAGGACTATTAAGTCCCATTATTCCAGCAGGAAGCCCAAGACTTATTGTTATGTGGTAAAAATTCCAAATGGGAGGAAAACTTGTCATGTCCCGGCTGGCTTTCGAACCCACGACTTCTGGAATCTCTTTATTCACAGAGTGTCGCCTTTACCACTGAGCTACCGGGACAGACTATAGTGCGATTTCAAGATGTTTTAAGATCTATTTTTTTATTTGGGTATTTGCATTTCATTTGAAACTACTCATTTAGATTAATTATCCTCTTGTAGATTTTTGTGAGGCTCATTTTTTTGAAAATCTCTCTCTTTTTATGTGTAGAATTTTATCAGGGAAATCATTTCTTCCATTATTATTTATTAATCGATACTACTTCTTCTTTATCACTCAACCAATTTTTCATAAATCATAGTAGGTAATAAACAGTTACCTAATCATGCGTAACAAACATTTAAATCGAAATCTTAAAACAAATATCAAGTTGAAGTAAGTTTTTTTTTTTTTTTTAATTTGGGTTTAACGTCGTTTTCAACTACATGGTCATATCACGACGGGGGTGTTACCCTCCATTTGCAGGAAACTCACAAACCTGCTACCCATATTACTGAGTTATCATTAGATTTATTTAGTTAGCATAAATTATAGATTATTCAAACCTCATTAAGTACCTATTTGATGATTAAGATGAC
The DNA here is from genome assembly GCA_024516035.1 of Bactericera cockerelli. Classification (NCBI taxonomy): domain Eukaryota; kingdom Metazoa; phylum Arthropoda; class Insecta; order Hemiptera; family Triozidae; genus Bactericera; species Bactericera cockerelli. The sequence goes on from CM044967.1 coordinate 8,164,481, forward strand.
AGCAACGATAAAAGCACTACGTCAGTTAAAGGTTATAGGATACAGATATATTTACTTTTTCGACTCAAGTTTTAACAATGGTGTCTTTTAATGGTTTCCAGCTGTTGGAAACCATTGAATGATCTATTAAGGAGGCTACGCATACTGCAATATGTAATGATATAAAACACATCGTCATGAGCGTCTATAGTGCCTTAACTTAGTAATGAAAACCATTAATTCATTCAATAAGATACCTTATTTATACTGTTGGCTACTGGTAAATGACAGAACTCCAAAAGTTCTACAAGATAAGCTAAACTTGATTTGAAAAAGTAAAAACGAATAAAAATAAATCGTTGTATGGGTAATGAACAAAATTCTGTGATTCGTCCAAACCTCTGATTAAACCAAAGGAGGGATAACAGAACTAACCTATTACGATTAGATCGGTCAGACCTGATTTGCGAATATGAAAAGTACAATATACTTTTCTTATTCCTAATTAATTAAAACCAAGTCTTCATATCACAAAAAAGAGTAGGTACTTAGTGTTTCAGAAGTTACCATTAGAAAGTTCAATTCGAATTTCTTAGATAATAATAGTTATAATAGTAATATTTTACCAGGATATCATCATTGTATAGAACAAAGTTACCATCGATAGCATAGTTGCGTTGAAGTTTCCTACTTTCTATGTTGCTCAAAATAAATATACTTTTCTTTTACTTTGTAATACCTGTAACTCTAGGATGTTTTAATGTTAAAACTGCCATTATTAGATATACCTATATTTTATGTCCATGATGGGGCTGTGACTCTGCTTAGGAACATTTAAGAAAATAAAAAGCATACCTATTATTCTTAGTCTTTTCTCCTAGAAAAGACTTGACGTAAGCAGAGGCCCCAGCTCTCATTTCACTCATGTACCTAAAGAAGTTACCTAGTTAGTCGATAAATATCTAGTTAGAATTTTAGATGATGTTTCCATAGCTAGTTTCAATCTCGAACGAAAGAATACCACATATCTACCATTTGTTTTAAACTGATTTGTATGTTGTAAAAATAAATAAATTATTTAAAGATGTAAGTGTAAAAGGACATTGTTTTTATCTTTTTCCATAGGTTATTCCTTAACATCAAGTTCATCTATATAATTATGTTATGTACCTATGTATTGAACCAATAATATCTGGGTTCCTTGGTCAAAACATTTTAATTTGACACTTAGGTCTACTGTAGATTGGAACATTTTGTTTCTTTTATATTATAAAAAAGTTGTCTAGGTGTTGACACACACCAATTATGAAAACGAAATACGTATATTTAATTTTATTATCTAAAGAAAAAGGAACCTGTAAATTTTGTAAGGAAAATAAACCATGAATCAAGTTTGCAACCACGTGAGGAGAATATTATGACAAGGTACCTATTTATTTTTTATGTACGCCTGTTAATTATTCAAAATATGCAATGTGTATCATGTATTTTATGGTGAAATTCGAGTAAGAACTATGGAAAATACATGGGGTTATAAAATTATTTAATTTGATTTATTCATAATTTTCTGACTAGGAATTGGCAGCATGCCCGTATAATTATCAGGTGAGGTTTACATTTATGACCCAACTCAGGCAGTATGAGGGTAATAAACGCATGCGAAGAATAGAATCTGGGTTTTTATTGGCATAGTCCTTTGAATACCGTAAGACCTTTTGGTATGTAAATAAAATTCTCTTTTTTTGTCTCTCGCACGCACAAACAACACTGAAACCAAACCAACCAAATATATTTTATAAACTCTTATACAAAGACGAGGTGAGTGGATATAGATAATATTTTTCAAATTAGGTATGCTAGGTATTCCAGTTCAAAACATTGTTCTCAAAATTGTCATTTTTGAAGACAAGATTCGTTACACCTCTAAAATTTAAGAACTAAAAGCTCATTGAGTATGGCTGTATTGAGTAATATAGGCTGTAATATAGGCATTGAGTATCTTTATAATAATGTTTTTCATTACTTTAAATTTACATGATCCTGAATTTAATTCAGTCTTATGTAGGTGACGAAATGTCTCACTGGGAGACGTAAGCAGATACAGTACCAGCCTTGCCAAGGCCATAAGATAATTAGACAAATCTTTGGCGTCCTTAGCCGGGTTGGCGTTAAGAATCCTTTCAAACGGGAGGATAATTTATCATGTCTCGGCTGGGTTTCGATCCCACGACCTCCGGATTACCAGACAAACGCCTTGTGCACTGAGCTAACGGGACAGACTGTAGTTACACCTTGAATAAATTCTTTCCATCCTTAGTAGCTTCATCGATAAGGCAGCGGACTTGTAACCTGGAGGTCGGTGGTTCAAGTCCCGGTTTCAGCGTAGATTTAGTAAAGCGAGTTTGAGTAGTTGTGATATCACGAAAGTGATTAACGCAAATATGATAACTTTTCAAACTTCTTTCTGTTTGATTTTCTTGTTCGTTCATTCAAAAACTCTTTCTCTTGTCGCAGTTGGTAGCCGGCAGTGGCGCCACTCAGGAGAAGGAAGACGCGAAGAGCGCAGACTTGACCACCTCGGATTCGGTGGACCAAGGCACGGTGGTCAAAGAGGATGGCTACAGCTCTGGCATTCCTGGACCCTTCACCCGGTTCCTGATCCTACTGAACAGGAGCTTATCCAATGTGGTCCAGGATATTATTATTGTGAGTACTGAGCCGCCGAATCGATATCATCATTCGTTCGATCGATAAAGCGGCGGACTTGTAATCTGGAGGTCGGTGGTTCAAGTCCCAAGTTCAGCAAATATTTAGTAAAGCTAGTTTGAGTAGTTGTGACATCACGAAAGTGATCAACACAAATATGATAACTTTTTTTAACTTGACTACTGAGCTGTCGAATCGACCTCATCATTTATTCAATCGATAAAGCGGTGGACACCTAACCGGAGGTCCGTGGGTCGAGTCCCAAGTTCAGCAAAGATTTAGTAAAGCCGGTTTGAGTGATTGTGATGTCACACCGTGATTGAAACAAATTGATATGATAACTTTTTCTTGATGAGCAACTAGATTGTTAAGGTAGCGGAATACCAATATCACTTGCGTTTTCATGGTTTTTTATCAGTCTGGCTGGGGGACCTCTTAAACAGGGGGTACCAGTGTCTTGCTAGAGGACTTAACGGGCTAGCCAACCCTAACAAGCCAGGCTATCTTGCAATTCCACAAGGTTCATTAACTTGTAAATGAAAATCCCAAGTTCTCATGATGTTTGACGCGCATATAAATAAGTGGATCAGTACGAGCCAACTCTCAACGTAAGCTGACTGGAGGAGGGCCGAAATAGCCAGAATCAAGAGGGTTCAAATTTGAATGGTTACTCATCCAAGTCTTAGCCTCGCTGGACGTTGCCTATTTTCAGTGACTGAATGAGAACTGGTGTATTCAACGTACCATCGACACTGACTAATCCAATGTTTTACTTAATCTAAAGGGGTATTTTGGATAAAATAGGTTCGGTATTCCAAATATTTCCATTTTATTCCAAATATTTTCAGTTTTGCTTCCCCACTAACTATTCGTGAAAGAAAAATGCGTTTCGGTACTTTTAAAGATAAACAATGGACTTAACCTATAAAAGAACTGGAAGCAAGAATTTTCTTCTTCCAGTTTGCTTAACCAAACTGGAAGAAGATTTTTCCTCTTCCGAAAGAAAAATGACTTGCTTCCAGTTCGTTTATTTTATTCCAGTTGCATCCACTTTGGTCAGAAAGAAAAACACGGCTTGATTCACAGTATTTGTTTAATTCAAATTATGTTTTCTAATTCCAGCGATTAGCACAGACTAGTGAACGGTTGGTGACATTCAAAGCCAAACTGATCACATCTGTAATTTAGAGTAACTACCAGTCGAAAAAGAGCTGAACTCCAAGAAAAAAGACCACAACAGAGAAGACTGACTTACAAAAATGTTAAATACTTGTTATTTATAAACAGTAACTTTATCTTTGTAAAGTAAAACTGTATTGTTAGGTAATATTTTCCAATAGGTAGGATACAATTAGCGGGTTGGGTTTCCTTGACAGGTGTACAAAACATGGCAGCAGTTCAGAACACAAAAGTAATCGTGTGTCTTTCTGGTAACTATCCCTGAGATATATGTACACTGTCCTGCTGTTATTATATTATTAAGAATGGGTGAATTAGTTTGAATATACCTAGTACTCGTAATAATAATAATAGACCTTATCAAACGCCCGTTTGTTTCGCGAGAGAACGCCTCCCAGAAACTACAGTGCTTATTATTATAATATCGAGATAGACTCAAAATAATAAAGAATTATGTATGTGTACTACCTGAGTAGGATTGAATCCTTATCATTTCATATTTTTATTTGGTCTAACTGTTGAAAAAACGAGGAAAAATCTACCACAGGGTTGAGATTTGATCTCTCCAATCTTCTAGCAATCTGATATACAAATAACTCTTCTAGCACTACTATTGAGATAAAGATTTTATAAATAAAGTATGATAAAAATATTTTATAAAGTAAAACAACGAAATTGAAGTGCCCCTCAAAATGTACAATACAGCCTCTCAAAATGTACAATATTTTATTTATTCAATAAAATAATCGAGCTTAGGAAATTTTTATCCTGTTATATGAATTATTTTTTCTCCCGACTTATGGTTAAAAACTTGGTAAACATTAGCAAATAGTTCCTCCTCTAAAATTCTTTAGATAAATAATGATATTAGAATAAATTGAGATCTTTTACCTTATAAGTGATTAGTTAACAGTCACTTGGTTCATAGAACAATACCTACCATAATTTTTTACTTATTATTTATAAAACCAATTTCAGTAGCTTGATTGATAAAGCGGCGGACTTTTAACCTGGAGGTCTGTGGTTCGAGTCCCGGTTTCAACCTGGATTTAGTAAAGCGAGTTTGAGTAGTGATATCACGAAATTGATTAACACAAGTATGATAACTTATTATTAATAGAAAATCTATAACAGTCAGAATCTCTACCCTACCATATTAATTTTTTTCAAAGGATATGAAATTCAGGAACGAAATGCCATAAATACCAAATATGTGTTACCTCAAAAATATGTAAATAAATAAACCTCTAGTTACCAAAACAATACAATGATTCGTGATTTCAATGTACAAACCCCAATATAAGCTTTTGTTTCATTATTTATGTTAGGAATCCTTTCAGAAACCAATGGCCGATTTGTAAATAGGATTACAACGAAGATAAGTCAGACCCTGAAGTCAACGTTCTGGCTTCAATATGTTCAAATCATATTTCATAATCCGGCTCATTATTTAAATCTGAATATTGAAAACTTTCTCATATAGGGTTGCCTCAGAATCAGATGACAGCTCTTTTGCGAATGGAGCAGTCCACATGAGTTAGCCAAAAAAAATAATCAGTAGTACTAAGACAATTAGTAGACACTGCCTGATTAAAACTAAAAAGTCCCTTCATTCCAGTAGTTGTTTTGGTGCATTATGTGGTCAATGTCTTAAATAAATCAGGAGAAATAGAAGGGTGGTATTCGAACCAACGGATTAGTAAGCTTCCTGGATCACCAAACTTTCACCTGAACCACTCCGACCAATAACGACCGGTAAGCTTCTTATAAATAAAATCACTCAGGAAAATGTTGCGAGTCAGAAGGAAAAGGAAATAGTTTAAGATGACTAAAATTATATGTACGCCTTGAAAATCTTAAAATAAAACTAACTATGCAATATGCAGTACAAAATTCAGAATGTACTAAAAAATCCTACAAGAATAATGTAATCAATTTGTAGCCAGTGTCGATGGGACAATGAATACACCAGTTCTCATTCTGACACTCAAGTTGAGCAACGTCTAGTGAGGTTATAACTTTGACGGGTGACCATTAGAATTCGCACTCGGATACTTGGAATTCCTGAACAAATCAAGACTGTTTGAGGTTAATATGTTTAACTGGCTACTATTATCCAGCGCCAGGAGGGTAGAACTACCGCAGTAAGCATGATCTTTCCGGTTATGATTTTAGCCAATAAAAGGGACCCTGAACCCCAAACATTACATTAATACCTACGATTAAGATTAATAGTATTACAAAACTTTTATGGGTAGTTTTTTTTTAAGTGGGGTTTAACGTCGCTTTCAACTGCCATGGTCATATCACGACGGGGGTTTTACCCTCCATTCGCAGGAAACTCACAAACCTGCTACTCACATTGACCTCACCCAGCCTGAGTGGGGCCGGGAAAAGCCAGCGTCACGAGAATTAGAATTTGAATGGTCACCCATCCAAGTCTTAACCTCGCTGGATGTCGCTTAACTTCGGTGTTCTGAAGGGAACCGGTGTATTCAACATGCCATCGACGCTGGCTTGTGGGTAGTTTATTAATCTAGAATGTTTCCGCGTTTTGTATATCCTTCTTTTTATTTTGTCATAATTCCACCACTGGTTTTTCTCAAGAGGTATACCCCGTAACTTTCAAAGAAAGAACAGAACTCATGCAATCGGCTCTGCCAGAATTAAAAGCCGAACCACTGCACTTACTGTGTGTGGTAACTAGTCGGTATTTGTACAAGACTTCAAACAGTAGTAAATTTTTTCCAATGATACTTTTTTTTAAATAATGAAAGTCACCAAGACCGAGTTGGTAGGAAGTTAGGCTTGCACACACCTTGATATGGCTTTGAATTCCAGCGCCGTCGGAATTTTTCGGCTCTGCACTTTTGATTTCACGGAGTTCAATAATACCTCGTGAGGAAAAATGAGTAGTTGCTTTAAGATTATTTTATACTGATGCGAGAAACATTTAACTTAGTGGCTAGCACAGCAATATGAGACACCTAATAACACGATCTGCCAATGTAAATATCTCATTGCTTGCTCGTAATGCCGCCACTGGTCGTTATTTATACAAATAGGTACTCATTTATCCTAACGATGTTTGGGTGGACCCTGTAACATCCAAATTCCAGAGCAGAATAGAAAAAATCGACTTTGACAGGATTCGAACCCCAGGACACCTGCGTGCAAGCCGAGTGCAGTATCAACTTGGACAAAGTATTCCAAACCGGATTGAATTACACATGAAAGTCCAACAAAGTACTTGACCCTTCTTTAACCTTGATAAAGCCATGCCAATAATAAGACTATATGCCTGGCGTCGGTTCAAATAAGAATGGGGATTAAGCAATAGTTTGGGTTAACCCAGAAGTGTGTATGCCATAATAATTGACCCACTTCATCTCGATATATCTGGTAACTAAATATTTACGCTGTTTACTAAAATCAACAACTTTATACAATGGGTTTAGTCTTGTGGTGAATGTTCTGGGAGTGCGAGGTTTTCGTAGGGATATATCTGTTTTTGAATACATTTTATCTCGCTTATTAAGTAGTTCTAACTATAGGTACGATGTGAACCTACTTTGTTTTATCAACCGGAACTTTTTTTTTGAGCAAAAGGAAAACTAAATTTTCGAGAATTTATGTAGAGAACCGATACAGTGAATTAAAAAATACCGTATTTTTTCTGTTGTTTTACCGATTTTTTTTTGTGATAATTAATTAATATGGCATGATTACCTATAACTCCATAAACAAACTATGAACATTATAAACATCACAGCGATATCACCCTAGTCAAAATACATATCAATTATAGATTTTAAGTTGAAGAACGTAACGTCTTTCAAATTGTTCGTTAAAATTAAACATTCAACCGACTTTTCATGTTGAAGAAAATAGTAACCAAAAGACAAACTACAATGTATCATGGAAAAATATTACCAGTATTTTACTTCTCAAATAATTCGTTTTGCATGGTTTGAAACTCATTAAGAAGTTCCATTTTTCTCAATGTTTCCTTTTTTTAATTTGTTTGTAATTGATATCCATAATTAAACAATATCAAACATTATAAATAACTTTTAAATCTTTTTCTAACTAACCTAACTTTTCTAACTTCTAAAAATCAAAAAAAACTAACAAAAAAAACTATCCACTTTTAAAAAAGTGCAATGAATCATCGTTCAAACCACCGTGTTAGTTCAACAGGATATTATGCCATATTCACTTGCATTCTCGTGTGTTGTCCTTTGAGTATTTCAGCAGCAGAAACAGCCTCATCCAATGGCGGCGACTTCAAAGGCTCTCACATAGAGCTGGTGTCCACTTTCACCAATAGTTTGGTGCCTTTTATGTACAAGGTAAGTATTTGGCGTCTCGGATACTCGATCGTTTGACTGACCTCAGTAGCTGGATCCATAAGGCGGTGGACACTTAACCGGAGGTCCGTGGTTCGAGTCCCAAGCTAAGCAAAGTTTTAGTAAAGCCAGTTTGTGTGATTGTGATATCACATCGTGATTAAAACAAATTAATATGATAACTATTTCTTAATGAGCACCTAGATTGTTAAGGTAGCGGAATACCAATATCACTTGCGTTTTTCATGGTTTTTTATCAGTCTGGCTGGGGGACCTTAAACGGGGGGTACGTCTCGGATACTCGATCGTTCTACCGACCTCAGTAGCTGGATCGATAAGTTGGCGGACTTGTAACCTGGAGGTCGGTGGATCGAGTCATAAGACTGTGAGAGTAAAGGGACTCTTCAGTCTTATTCTTGCCGAATAAACAGGCTATTGTGTTGTATTCTGTGTTCAGCAAAGATTTAGTAAAGCTAGGGTGAGTAATTTGTAATATCACCTCGTGATTAACACAATTATATTATTTTAACACGTGATTAACACAATTATAATTAATAGTATGATAGCTTAACTTAACTTCACTCGATCGTTTGTGCACGGCACAACTTTGTAAGGCTGGTTCGAGAAATAATTATTTACAACTGAGTTAATCATGAGACCGTTCTTATGATTCGCGGTGCCTTTACAATTTAATAAAAAGAAAAACTTTGTGCCAGTGTGAAAATTCATAACGAGGTATAATTTCATTTTGTAGAGTTTGATTATTTGTAATTGAAAAGTTCCTTGATATTTGCTTGTCTTTAAAGTAGGTCTGTTATACGTATACGATAGAAGGAATTTAATAATTTTCACAAATAAGGTATACCTAAAATATGTTTTATCTTTAAAACTTTGGCAATAAACCCGCCCTTTAGGAAAAACAATAGCTTTATTCACTTTTTCTTCTTGTTTCTTTGTTCAATCTATATATTTTTTCTTTGTCATTTCATTGTATTTTACTGTAAATATTGTACTTTATCTTTGTACCTAATAAATAGTAATATATTAATAATAATAAAAAGAAACAAACTGTTTGCTTGGTATAGATAATATGTCATCCAGTACTTTGCTCGAAGTAATATTGATTTTAATAATAAGTGTTTCATGGTGATAAAACTGCGTGATGAGTATAGTCACAATAACAACAACCTATTCTTATAATAATTATTGTATAATTAAGTCTTTAGCAAACAACCCAGATAGGTTTTAAGTGTTTACTAGCGAAACGAGTGATTAAACCCGCGTATTAGTTGGCATAAAAGTATACGTTCATAACTGCACAAGTACACACTGTACGTATTTTATTAAGTGTACTCATGCACACTCGATGGTTTCTACACTCAATTGGCACGTGGGGACTCGGGTGACCACTGTGCCGGGTTATGGGCAATATGAGAGCGTGAGATAAATATTGTTCCAATATGATAATAATAATATCGCCTGATTTATGCTGCCCAATTAGGACTAATAAGTCACCTCAATATTCTAACAGTAAGCCCAAGACGTATTATTATGTGGTACAAATCTCAAATGGGAAATTATGCTTAAGTCTGAACTTGTGGCTTCGATGTTGTCTATTACTATTAGTAATATATAAATATTTATTAGGAGGACAAAGTAATGTACAAATTTACAGTATAAAATTAAAAAAAAAAGTTAAAATAGTTTGAAAAATAAATAAATAAGAAAATAATACTAATGTCCTAACTAGAGGGCGGGGTTATTGCCTGTGGATCTCCTCCACTCAACACTTTATATATACAAAAAAGTATTAAAAATACCTCTGTGACATAAAGTATTTATTTCCTCATTTAAAACAATGAAGCAATACGCAAAATCTAGACTTAAGTCCACAAAGGTGTAACAAAAACGTCTATTAATAGAGTCTGTCCCGGTAGCTCAGTGGTAAAGGCGGCACTCTGTCAATCTAAAGATTCCAGAGGTCGTGGGTTCGAAACCCGGCCGGGACATGACATGTTATCCTCCCATTTGGGATTTTTACCACGTAAAAATATGTCTTGGGCTTACTGCTGGAATAATGGGACTTTAATAGTTCTAATCGGGGAGTATAAATAAGGCGATGTTATTATTATTCAAGGGACCGGAAATCTTTTCTCTTATAAAGAGGTTATGTTACCTTATAGTAGAGGTTAATTTGACCTGGAAATTGTTCTCTTATATCTAGATATCTCTTTAAAAGAGTTTTTTTAAATAATGGGACTTTAATAGTCCTAAACGGGCAGTATAAATAAGACGATGTTATTATTATTATTTATTCCGCCCTTCATTTTACCTCCTCTTCAGTTCCTCACAAACGCCTCGGAGAACGTCGTGTTCTCGCCGTTCGGTCTGGCCAACAATCTGGCGATGATGTGGGATGCGGCGGGAACAGGAAAAGCCTCGGAAGAAATACTCAAGGCTTTCCGACTGGACAACTACCCTAGTCGACAGTACCTGCGCAAGGGATTTCAGTCAGTCATCAGCCATTTTGAGGTAAGTATTTCAGGTTAAATATCGAGTAGCTCTTTATTTAGGGCCAAAAAATAGAATTCATCATCATCATTAAGTAGAAATATCGTTTTTTTTTCACTTTTTTTGAAAATAGTATTATCAACGTTTTTATTTTTGTGTTTGGGCGAAGAGAATTTTTTCTTTTTTTTTACATATTAAACATATTCAGAAAATTGTCTAATTTTTTTCTTGATCATCTAATTCTCAAGTCGGTAGCATCATCGTGTTCGATGGTAGCCAGACTTGACATTTTTCATTTAATCAAGTTTATACAAAGAGGCTAATAATTAACAAAGGCCCCCAGAACCAAGTCAATGAAAAGAACCAAGTCAATGAAGCTGAGTCTTATTATTATGTGGTTATACAAAAGATACTCGTATTTTAAAAGCAATAATATTTCAGCTACTATCCGGCAATATTCTATTCACTTTTCGTGTGGGATAAAAAAAGTCGTGTAATGTTCAAACCACTTATTCTCACTTTTTTGTTTACAAATTTGTTTACATAATGATGACACTAGAAAAGAGATAGTTTAGAATTGACACTGTCAATACAGACTATCATTGAACGCAAGGCATACTGAAGAGTGAAGATGGACTGAAATTAGTTATTATCAAATGATGTTTTTAGACGGGTAAACATGTTTAAGCACCAACATCACATAATATGTAAGTAAAAGGTAAGAATTAATAAGTCAAGTGAGAGTGTATCCTCTTCCTTGGGTTTCCGTAATCAAACACCTCGGCCGAGGTGTGAAGAATGCCTATACAAATAATTTTAGCTCAACTTTCTCAAGTCAAAATTCACGCTATATTAAACATGTTATATAAGACAATTAAGACATTTTAAAAAATAATTTCTTTAGCAGTTCTGTTTGACAGGCAGGGCATCAAAGCAGGGTATTTACAAACCTCTTATCCAATAAAACTAAATGACGTATTACCCAGGCTGAGTTGGGCCAGGAATAGCCAAACTAACTAGGTTGAAACCTGTAGGTCACTCTCCAAGTTTTAACCTATCTAGACATTGTTTCACTGCAGTATGGTATACGGACTATACGGGGATACTACGATTAGGTACTTACTTTACTTTTCCGTGGCTGCGGCCTCAATGACCATGTCTGTTCTATGAGCTGAAACCATGTTCATTTATCTTCAGCAATCTCTTCCCATTCGTTTGGATTAATTCCTATCTCTTCTAGATACTTCCGTATATTGTCAAACCAGCCGTAAAAAATGTGCCAAAACTAGCCAACCTCAACCATGTGGTCGAAGAACGTCGACCCTGCTTGAGCGGGATAAGACAGAGTAAAAGAAGAAGAAGATTTGAGTAATAATACCTATATATGACCATTGTGATTAACACACATTTGATAAAACTTTTTTCAGACTAAATCAAATGACAATGAAGCAGTGGGTGCCTATAACAGAGTTGGAGTGCAGAGTTATGGCGTTCTCACCCCCACGTACAGAACTCTTCTGGAAGACGTTTACAGGGCGAACATCACGGAGTTTGAAGCTTTGAAAAACACTAACGCTACACGTAAGTTTTTGCCTACTTCTTAGGGTAGGCCTGATCCCCCCCTCCCCCCCCCCCCCCCTTCCTAGGTTAGTCTGAAGAGGAAAAAAACCATGGGAACTCATAACGATTATTTCATGGGTATTGACCCTGTCTCATAAATTCAGCCATTCTGGATAGCTGGAACAGGCTGGAACACTGAGAAAATCACAACAGAAGCAAAATATGTCTTCGTCTTCTTTTTTAGTTGTTGTACTTTCAAAAGCTTATAAGCTTTTGAAAGTAATAACGTTAGCCATATTGAAAAGTTTATTTAAGTGACAGGTTTTCCAGTATACGTCTTATTCCTCCATGGAAAAAACTGGATAACATGTCAAGATGAAGCAATAGTTTTAATGGGACATCTACAATTCCTCACGATTATTTGGCTGCCTGGTTCTTTTTAGTTGGCTGTCATTTAGAAAAACGGAATTACCTAATATTAAGTTGATAAATTATGTTACAAATATTTCAATGCAAAAATGTCTGCAGTTCTAGAATGCAAATCTCTAACAATGGTAACAATCATGCCGATTTAGCAAATACGCGTGTCGAGTGTTGTTTTAAAGGACACTTCCCCAGCATAGATCTAGAACTAGTTACTCGTAAATTGTATTTAAAAGTTCACTATTATGTAGGCAGTGACTTATCTGTTTAACATCAGGGCCAAGTACTGAAGCATAAAATCTATACTATACGCAAAGTGGTGACACGGTATTTCGAAAGTTAAGCTATACCATATTATATCATACCTACAAGAGTGTATATTGAAATGCTAAAAATATAATAATAATACCTACATTTTTCCTCACGAGGTATGAGTGGACCCCGATCATCCAAGTACAGAACAGAAAATTTCCTGCCCCGCTGGGGATCGAACCCAGGTCACCATGCGTGCAATGCCCAGCGCGCTAACTCACTCGGCAACGGTGACTACTTATGCAGTTGATGATGTATTATGCCACAACAATAAATTATCAAACTCTAGGAGCCATACGATAAGTTTAAAGGCACCTCGTAACTTTCAAGGCATGCTCTAGTACAATGCGCTTATACCCTACTAGCCAACTGGCTAGTATACTTTAACCCTATACTAACTTTATACCCTAACTGGCTAGTATACAAATGCGCTTTATACCCTACAAGCCAATTGGCCAAGAAGTATAGGGTAACTATAAAATACATCATGTTTAACAGTTCAGTGGTCTGTGGTTAGGAGTCACGTATTGGGAGCGATCTAGATGATACGCGCAATGCAGCCAATTGTTTCAGTTGTGGGGTAACTAAACTTATGTCTTAATAACTGGTCTAACCGACCTCAGTAGCTTGATCGATAAGGCGGCGGACTTGTAACCTGGAGGTCGGTGGTTCAACTCCCGCTTTCAGCGTAGATTTAGTAAAGAGAGTTTGAGTAGTTGTGGTGATATCACGAAAATGATTAACACAAATATAATAACTTTCAACTCTTTTCAACTAATAACTAGTCTAGTCTAGTACCACCCAACATTTTATGCGTTGTCACGGTTAACATGTATGTAGTCACCATGACTGAGCGGCTTACATGATAAGATAATAAACACATATTTATTAATTTAACTAAATAATTACCATAAATTAACTTTCTGTTGTATCAGAGATATCATTTTAAAATAAAATTGTTATTTTTAAATTATATGAGCGCCTAATAATAAAACTAACTATGCAATATGGATGTTATGTACTTGAATTCTTATTTTATTATTTAGTCGTTTCTTATTTTTTGGTCTTTATTCTCATGACGATCACAACTTTGGTCATTTCATTTTAACCAACACATTTCGTCGTATTTTCTTCCAGTGATAGAACTGAGGACTGACACGGGACTAATGAGTCACTGGCGGGACTACGCAAAGCTGTCGGTATACACGTATCTGTCCCACAAGCCATCCCATCCCTTCGTGTCCCACGGCAAATCGTACAACGTGCCCATGATCCCTTACGTGGGGTTCATTCATGCCGGCTATAACCCGCACATAGGAAGCAATGTCGCTGAGCTTTTGTTCGAGGTAATATGGGATTAATAGACGTTTTTGAAATACCTCTGTGAAGCTAATGACCGCTACTACGGATCTTGAAAAACACCTAACAAACACGAAACCGGGGATTGGGAACGTTAATTATCCAAAAGGATTCGTCAAATTAGCACTAGTGCAATAAATCGAGGGTTTTTGCTCGCCTAACTGAGGTGGCAAAAACCCTCGATTGACTGCACTAGCGCTCATTTGACGAATCCTTTTGGATAGTAGTTAACGTTCCCAATCCCGGTCGTGTTTTTACTAAGTCATGACTTAGTATTAGTTTTCCCCTTATGATCTCGATTTTGTCTATAATAATAATTATAAATACTCTTTAGTGGAAAGTAATCACTAGGTGAGGTTAATGTTTTAAGCATTTTCTACCACCTAACCACCTATTAATTTCACCCTAAAAGTCCGTTGTATTTACGAGCACGCTAAGGTGGAATAGTATTGTTCAGTTTCTTAGGTAATTGTTCTTTTCTTTCATTTTCCTAAATTTCTTCGGATCGTCATTTATCAACCTCTACCTCATAGTTGAGGTCTGGCACTCCTTCTTCCACAGTACATATGAAGCCTTCTTGTGGAAGAGAAAAGTGTGGGACTCAGACATTGACACTCGTTATCCATGGCTGTCTACTGCCTACCCTAACTAAAAATCGCGGCTCCTCATCAATGCTAAACCATACCGTTGTGGGACTGTTTAATATAAATTCAAAGATATATTTAGCCTCTTCTTCCTCACGCCAACCCTGTTCAGGACGCTAATGATATATGTTATTGTATTTTGGCCTGACATGGCTGGTACTGTGCTGTTCAACATACCCCAGCGAGACTTTTTTTTTCTCTATTTCTTCAAATTTTGATAAACTCCTTTATTCACAGGAGTCGGACGCATCACTCATCCTAGTCATGCCAGACATCGAAGACTTTGAATTCGCCAAAGAAAACCTCGCCAAGGAGAGCATCGTATCTCTGATAGAAGCTCAGAGCAAGTCTGAGACCGAAATCCTGCTTCCTCAGATGACAATGCTACACAAGAATCTCGAGCTTATTCCCTTCCTCAAGAAGTTCAACATTCAAACCCTCTTCAACGAAACCCAAGAATTCCGCATAGAGAAAACGGACAGCAAGATTAACGATACGGTGTATCGGCCAATGCACGTGAGGTCCATTCGCGAGAACATCTATTTTTCGACGTCTTTTGTGGCGGTGAATTCCGTCAGCTCTGTCATTTCCAAGCTAGGTGAGTCTGTTTTGATAGGGATAATTAAGAACAGCGACCAAATGAAATCTGGTTGAGGATAGAAAGAGTAGATAAGCAAAGAAATAAAGACTGATTCTCTAGAAGGTATCATAAATATAATCTCATTTTTTTCACAATGTTTGGCTCAACGGAAATATTGGTTCTTTGGGTGAAAATCTGGAAGAGACCAGATACCGGCTACAGGTTATACTGATTATACTGATTATTATAGAGACTCTATGGTTATACTGATAACCATAGAGTCATACTATGGCGATAACGGAATATAGTTATATAGAAAAAATAATAACATATTGATTCAATTCTTGAAGGTATTACTCTTAACTTATTCTTTTTTTTTTCAATTTTGTTACCTCCAGAAAGTTAAAAAGTCATCAGTTAAAACTAATTGCTTGGTGAAAAGCTTCAAAGTAAATCTCAATAAAATTCTCAAACACATTCCGGACAGTTTTAATCTCAAACAACTTATTATGACCAATAATTTCAAAACGTCTTTCAGCACGAACGACAGGTGTAATTAATTGTTATAGTGCTTTCCTAGAAAAATAAAACGTCTTTCTAATTTTAGACAGACGTTTCGTTTTAAAATAATTATTTCTTTGAACACACATTATAAATACCTCATTTTCTTTCAGATGATGTGAAATATGCAAACATTACGAGAGCATCCAACAGTGCTGACGTGGGCAGAAGGAATAAAGAAAACCGAAGAAAAGTCAGACGAAGACGAGCAGCCTCTGGAAGTCTTCGGTTGGTTTTCGACCGCCCTTTTCTGTTCTTCATAACACACCGACCATCCCGAGTCATCCTCATAGCGGGACAGGTGGTCATTCCGTACCAGATACCGCATCAGAAGGGCTTCGATGGAAAAGCCACCTGAAGAACTGATTTTTATTTATATACTAATTTCTTAAGGTACGTGCGTGTGTCACGGCTGAGGCTGCATGTCACTACCTGTCGCACACGACTTCTTGAATGTATTTTAAATGGGGTGACTTTGCCCGATGCGTTGTGAGACGCAAGTCTTGCTTCCTGGCTTCCCAGTCGCAGCGTCAGACACAGGGGAGGGGAGGGGGGTAATAGTAGCTACCTTTAACGTCTGAACAGCGAGATCATCTAGAGACTGCGGTTTACACTTCATTCGGAGGACATACACAAACCAGGAATCCCCATCAACCTCTCCCAGCCGGAATTTGACCGAGAATCAGCACGAAGTCTTCACTTCTCTGGACATTGCTTGATTTTGGCGATCCTACGATTGTCAAATCAACGCGCTATCGACGCTGACAAGAACTTAATCGTCTGTCTGTACCTGACTTATGTCTTGTGATCCCCGGGGGACGTAGGGCCTCAGGTCTGTCTGTACATCATTTAAAAATAAATCATGGGTAAAGGAAAAAGAATCACATCCCAGGCGTGGTATGTGGAAATAGGAGTGCCCGAACCTCAACCATGAGGATAAGGTTGAACAATGTCAACCCCAAGTTTGGTCAAAGACAAAGGATTATGAGGATTCGTCATTTTCTAACCCGTTTATGTGGAAGGGTCGTGCTGTGTTGAACTGTTGAATCCATGAAATGGTGAGATCCATGAGAAGGCAGAAATTGAACGAGTTTTATTTCATGTAGATAGGAGTAAAATATAAATTTATGGCTATTATAGCTGTGGACAAAATTGCGAAAAAAAATCACATCCAATGTTAGACACAAATGTACTTTTATACGTACACTCACTAACGGATTGATACATTCTTTCATTAATAACTGTGTCCGCCTATTGGTCTTGGAATTTCAATAGGGTTTTGACTTTATAGGAAGAAAAGTAATTGTACAGTAAATGTGTGTGGTTTACATATCCTCAGAGTCACCATATTCTTGAAGTGTGACTAAATTTTCCAAAGAGAGTGTCGTTTTCACTGTGATATGTATTTACATAATGCACTTTTCCAGGCATGTTCTGATATTTACTATAATACCCATATCTAGTGCAACTTCTCACTTTTCTGTTTTGACTGATTCATTGAAAGACAGAATTTCTCAAAAGTTACCAATTTCTGGTCAAGTTTAATTTAAGTCCTATTACTATACAGTTGCTATTCCATGTACCAATCATTAAAATCTGTCATTTTAATAACAAGATGATTATTTTATAATACAAATTCAAATTTATTTTCATTTTCGAAGTAGTATTTATTGCAAATTACATAACATCTAGTGCAAAGGTATTAAGGCGTTTTATAGTTTATGTTTTAAACATAAAGGGGATTACAATTTGTCTGTTGACAAAGACAAAATTTGTTTATAAAAGATAAAATTGATGTATAGTGAAAATATCTTGACCAGAACCTATAACAAGTTAGTAGTTCTGACATTGTATTTTCATTTAATTTTTTTGTCCAATTCGAATTCGACCAAAAATTCAATTTCGATCAGTTGCTATCACTGAATTTAAACCAAATGAGCTTCCTACCTTGGAGGGCTGCAGATTTGGTTAAGATCGAGAGATAAGTTCTGGGAGCCCTTAGGTATGTCAATTATAAGCCTCCTTGTAAAGACAGTGGTAGAAGTGCTGAGTCATTCCTCCACTGTCTGGCTACAATCCACGATGACGCCACCCTATGATGATTAAAAAGTTGTTGGCAAAAAAAAAATTGTGCACAAAATATTTCCGTCACTTCGGAACTTACTGATTTATAGCCGAATAGCTCACCAAGGGTGTCACATGAACATTTGAAATTTGGTACAGTGAGAAAGTAAAATATTTGCAAATTCAACAGGAAGCATGTTCTAGGAGATTCACAGCAATATAATAATAATAATAATAATGCTTTTTCTTTGTGTTATTATGTCACAATTTTAGTGGGTAGCGCAGAATCATAGGACTTTACCACTTTAATTTACAATATCTTGTATTATTTTTTTGCCCAAGATTCTGCCACTGGTCGCTGCTTCACATTAAAGCAGCTACTCATTTTTCCTCACGAGGTATGAGTGGACCCCGAACATCCAAGTACAGAGCAGAAAAAATCCTCCCCCGCTGGGAATCGAACCCAGGTCACCATGTGTGCAATGCCTAGCGCGCTAACTCGCTCTGCCACAGTGACTACGATTCACAGCAATACTTTCTTCGTAAGCCACCCTGAAACTGAAAGCTGCCAAATTTCAACTAGAATTCATCTCAGTTTTTTAAAGAGCTATTACCTACTTCCGATAAATTTTAAATATTAGAAATCGGAAGTATTGTGTTCGTTAAAAAAAAAAAAAAAATGTTTCCATTTCAATTATTATTATTATTTTTGTTTGTTGATGTGTTGGTTATTGGTGTCAATATTCTCACAACAGGTTGACAAAGGACAGCATTCATGGTAAGACTGTTTCCCAATCGACATAGAAGGAAGAAGGGGGTCAATAAGAGAAACGAGCTATTATAATATATGATTGGTGCAAACTGCGAATACTTACCTCTTACCTGTCTGAGATGGGATTAATGTGCTGGATTTTTTATCACTGGACATTCAATCGTGATGCAATCGCGATACATTCATGTTTGTTGCTGTTAGTTATACTAATTATATGAAAGGCTCAAGTTTTGTTCCTCTATCAAATCAGGAATCTAAACCGACCTCAGTAGCTTGATCGATAAGGCTGCGGACTTTTGATCTGGAAGTTGGTGGTTCGAGTCCCAAGTTCAGCGAAGATTCAGCGAATCCTATTTCATAATTAGATAATTAGGATAAACGATATATAATCCTATTTCAAAATATTATTATAATCGTCATAATATTATTTTATAGTTAGGATAATCGTTATAATCTTATTTTATAATTTGGACCTGGGAGTCAATCACTCCAAAGACAAACTATTTATTATGCTGTCGAACTGAAACAAGAGGTTGTTAAGATCACCTAATCTTACCCGCACTTTTTCTCTCCCTACCCTCTCAAGTCTCTCTTTCTCTCTCTCTCCTACAACATTTATATACTACTTTACTTCCCACAAAAATTATTTATCCATTGAAACGATAGAATTTTAAAACTCACGGGAAATTTATTTTTTTCATTGAACAAAGATGTGAAACCATTAGATAGGTACCTACATAGCTCTTTAATCTGAATGAATTCGTATAGCTCCATCCATCTCGCTATTAATACCTACATCTATTTTGCTATCTACGTACACATAGCTATATTGCTTTCTGTATAATATTACTATCTACATAAATATCTTGAAGTATACACTTCAAGTTCATTGCGGAAAAACTTGCTCCCACAGCCACTGGAGTGGATTTGAAATCCAGTCCAAATTCGGGGGAGTGATTTTATCATGACGAAAATTTATTACGACAATTATTGTCAGAATTTTTATTACAATGAGAACGATTGTCAGCAAGTGGATTTAATTGAGTTGAACAGGTTTGGGAGGTTATGAAGAACGTGATTGTCTGATTTAGACACTCGTGCGTGTGTGCGGATCATACTAATAAGGCGCTAGGTAGTGATCCGCCCTGCCAAGTTAAGAAAAAAATGTAGTCCGTGTGAAAAAAATTGAAATCTGGGCAAACATTTTTTTGCTAAGAAAAAACACAATACCTCCGATTTTTAATGTAGATCATGTGGAAAAAAAGGAAAAAATAATATCTGTGCAAATTTAAAAAAAAAAAAACACAATACTTCCGATTTCTAATATTAGAAATTTATCGGAAGTAAAAAATGTTCCCGGTGAACTGTACTAACATGGTACTGAATTTTCTGAGTGTGGGTAGTAAGGACATGTTATGTTACATTCACGCGGTTCATGTATAGAAGCTAGCCATCTTACTTGAGTGTCTAGAATAATCTGAATCAAATCAGTCAATATTAGCATTATTTTAAGATAATTTTAAATATTTAAAAATTAATTATATTAAATCTGAAATCAGTAAATCAAATCAAGATCAATTGTTTAAGTAACTAAACATGCCTCACTAATTTTTTGCAATACTTGGGACTCGAACAAGAGTCCGTCATCTTATCGACCAAGCTTCAAACAGAAGTCGGGGGAAAGTTGTATGTTACACATACAGTCAAACAGTAGTCACTGTGGCAGAGCGAGTTAGCGCGCTAGGCATTGCACACATGGTGACCTGGGTTCGATTCCCAGCGGGGGAGGATTTTTTCTGCTCTGTACTTGGATGTTCGGGGTCCACTCATACCTCGTGAGGAAAAATGAGTAGCTGCTTTAATGTGAAGCAGCGACCAGTGGCAGAATCTTAGGCAAAAAAATAATACAAGATATTGTAAATTAAAGTGGTAAAGTCCTATGATTCTGCGCTACCCACTAAAATTGTGACATAATAACACAAAGAAAAAGCATTATTATTATTATTATTATTATTATTACAGTCAAACCTGAATATAAGTGAACTCAAGAGACCGGAAATTTTTTCTCTTATATCCATGTTTCACTTAAATAGAGAGATTATTAAATTGTCTTACAGAAGGGTAAATTTTAATTTAATATCGTACACTGGTAGTCAAGTGGTTAAAGCGCTAGTCTGGTAATCCAGGGAGCGTAGGGATCCATTGGTTCGAATCACGGCTAGTGCATGTATTTTTCCTCATTAATTTAAGTTTGTGACCACATAATAAAAACACTCTCAGGGTTAGGTGGTAGAAAATGCTTTGAGCATTAACCTCGTCCGGTGGTTACCTTCCACTAAAGAGTGTTATTATTATTAATTGGAAATTTTTCTCTTATATCCAGGTTTCTCATGAAGTTCTCTTACATCCAGGTATCTCTTATATGCAGTTCTCTTATATTCAGGTTTCTCTTATATGTAGTTCTCTTATAACCAGGTTTCTCTTATATACTGTTCTCTTATATGCAGTTCTCTTATATCCAGGTTTCCCTTATATGCTGTTCTCTTATATCCAGGTTTCTCTTATATGCTCTCCTTTTACATTCAGATTCGACGGTATTATTGGTAGGATCCGGCATAGAATACCACTGAAGAGGAGGCATGTTGTCTTGGGTTACATAAGAACAACATCATCAAACTGCAAGAACCAAGACGCAGTAAATATATAGAACTGAAATTAAAATTTTATAAGTATACCTACCTTCTTCTATTACGTAATTATTTTCAGGCAGCTGAAGAAAAAGAGAGGTGGGTATCAGATGCATTATGCTCTTACAAACTTGCATAGATAGTTATATAATAATGATATTATTATAAATATTGAAATTCCCAGAAGAAGTACACCAATGACACATGGAATTATTGTGTTTCTCCAGTAGCTCAATGGTCAAGGCGTCGGTCTGATAATGCAGAGATCGCGTGATCGAAACCCAGGGACATGACAAATTTTCCTCTCATTTGGAAACATCATAATACGTCTTGGGCTTACTTCTGGAAAAAAACGGACTCATTAGTGCATCTCAGGCAGTATAAATAAGGCGATATTTTTTTTGTAACAGTTGTAACTACTGCCCTGGGTCCAGAGATCCTGAGTTCGATCCCCGGAATGTGTACATTTCATCCTGGGTGAGGTTCATGTGGGTAACTAAGATTCCAGCGATTGGAAGGGTAAAACAGTTGTGAAACACCCCGTAAAATGGAGGGTAAACACTAAACACCCGTTGACAGCTCTTGAAAGGGACGTACAACCCTAAAAAGCTGATAAAGCAACATAAATTAATAGCATGAAGTAAATAGAAAAGGCAAGTTTGAAAATACCCGTGTATACTTCCGAATTTAGATTAAATTTCGACCTTCCGTGATAATTTCGGTCAAATATGAGGCCCTTGAAAGCCCCGAAGTAGGTGAGAAGCTTATAAAAACCCACATGTAGGAAGCGTTTGTAGGTCAACTTTGATTCGAACACCATTAAATGCTGTGAGGGGGGTAATGGAATGAAGGTTGCTCCAGATAATTCACCCCCGGGAGCTTTCTAGTGCATGGACATTGCGCAGTGCCATCTTTCCTCCGCTTTCTATTCTCTTTTTCCCTCAACCTGTGTTTGTTTGGATTTCTTGCATCCGAGATTTTCTAGAATATTATGATGGAATCTCCACTGTAGATGTTGCTGAGAGATTTTTTCAGCCGATTTGGTTTGTCGACAGCGAAGTCGACAGCGCTCGCAGTCACTGATCGACAGCGGACGGCACTCGAGAATCCGGTCCACATGATTCGGGACTCGCTAATTACTGTTATTTCGTAACCGACCTGTGCGCCTGCTTATCAAATTTTCTCCTTACGGAACAAAGTATAGTGTCTTCCACAATCACAACCGCCGTTTCGTGTTGTAGTACTATTGGATATTATTCATTATTCAATGCCAGTGTGAGTGTCTTTGCTCCGTCAGTCTCAGGAGTTAGAACGACGGCGTGTGATAAGTTAACAGTTCAACAGTGAATTTTTTTTTGTAAATTAATTTTTAACAAATAAATTATATTTTTTTAAGAACATTCGACACATCGGAAAAAATAGGTAAGTTAGTTAAATTTATTTAAAAAAAAATTCCATCGTTATTTAAGTGTTTTTTTTTATTTAATTTTCTCCATGTGTTCGTGAATTTTTCTTTCTATTTTCTGTTTTATCACTATCGGAACTACATAGATAACATAAGAACACTACATAGATAGATAGGAGGAAGTATATAGCCTGTTTACGTAGGTATAATAGCGTGCTCTTAACCTTCTTGGCAAGGTGACACCAGTGAGGTTATGTTGGCTATGTTGAGACGATATTTATCTTAGTAAATAAACATGAATTAGACAAATGTGCC
The DNA here is from genome assembly GCA_024516035.1 of Bactericera cockerelli. Lineage (NCBI taxonomy): Eukaryota > Metazoa > Arthropoda > Insecta > Hemiptera > Triozidae > Bactericera > Bactericera cockerelli. The sequence goes on from CM044967.1 coordinate 8,187,887, forward strand.
AATATTTTCATAATGAATTGTTGTGTTTCGAAAAAAAAACATAAACATTTAAGACATGAATTGTTTCGACGTAAATTGGCTTTATGTTGGCAATCAATTAATATGTATTATGATTTTCGAGTGCAACATGAAATACATTGGGTACGGTCATTGCGATTAAGCTCTCACTACCGGGAGTTAATGCACCTTGTAAACCTTGCTCGTAACTTCTAGTACTTGGCTCCATGGTGCAGTGGTATAAGGTCATTCCAGTCCAATCCATGTAAAGTTACCACAGGTATATCTATTAATTTGAGATAATATCCACTCTCATTATTTATGAACAGAAATATGATTGAACGAAGGGAGCTAGTCCTGCCCGGATTTAGGTATTTTAGGTCCTAAAGCCCGATACCTAAAGGATAGGTAATTTTAGTAAGGGTATCACAGACTCTAATAAATCAGGTATTGTAGGTCGTAGGATCACTATAGTATCTACGGTGTACCATGAAAGTATTATAGCAGGTTATTATATTATTTTAAACCGACCTCAGTATTCAGTATTTGATCGATAAGGTGGCGGACTTGTAACCTCGAGGTCGGTGGTTCAAGTCCCGGTTTCAGCGTAGATTTAGTAAAGCGATTTTAAGTAGTTGTGATAATTATCACGAAAGTGATTAACACAAATATGATAATTTGACTTACTTATTATATTTTAAATGGCTTTTACTTTCTTCGCTTTTAAATCTGTGATCGCAGTTAAGCGATCGCAGCGTTGATCTAGGAATCGGTTGGTTCGAATCCTACCCAATGCATTAATTTCTCCTAATTTCATTTGAGACTTTGACCACATAATAAAAACACTAAAACTACTGCTGGAATAAGGTGACTCTTTAGTGCTATTAGTGAATTATAAATAAGTGTATAAAATATGATTGTTATCATTTCTGGGAAAAATCCACTCTAGTCATTCAGGTACCTGCTTGATAATAGTAGGCCGCTAAATACTCGTATGTACCAGAAATGGCAACCCTAAAAACACCTTAGATAACACAAACGAAATTCCTAGAGAACATAATTATAATGGGAATTTCCAGTATTAGTCGATGGTATAAGTAAACTAATTCTAGGTAAGAATATAGAGAATATTAATCGTCCTGTCTTCCTGAGCAAATAAAGGATGATTATGAAACAAATGAAGGATAAAAGCACGAATAGCTCAGTAGTTAAGCACTCGCTTGCCATGCGGAAGGTCCCAGGTTCGAACCCCCGCGCCGACAGAAATTAGTATTCAAAATTTGGTTACAGTTGAAGATGAACAAAAGCCTCATCGAGCCCTTGGTTGACAGGTAAAGTGCCAAGTATCGCCGCCACATTGTCTCTTTGCTCAACTTTAATTAATTATGTACCAATAAAATGGCTAAATTGAAAGAAAATATTGGATGCACTTGGTGTGTTCTCATTTTCATGAACATTTAGTAGAACTTCTCACTTTTTCTGAGTCCAGCGGAATCGTACTTTTCGACTCTGTACTATGATCTACTTTCATGTGAGTAGCGACCAGTGGCAGAATTATGGGTCAGTAAGATATTAGGATATTAATGATACGGAAAATACTTACAATTCTGCGCTACCCACTGAAATTGTGATATAATAGCCAGTAACATAAAAAACACATTTATATTGTTTTGCTCTAACCGCATGCTTCTACTAAAAGATACAATTCTGCGTGGTACAAATATTATATCCTCTTACAAAATGTTTCATAAATGTTCTTTTGAACTCTCTGCTATTCTATCAAAACACTCGTTATTTTGTATTTTTTTATAGAAAAGAGGAATTATGGACAAAGTTTGAAGTTGTATGGATTTTTGGAATATTTTCAAAGAATGTTGGGAGTTTTCTTTCTCAATTTCTTCAAGCAGTATTCATCAATCATGATTATAATAATATTATGTTTTATTACGTCGATTCTTTTTTTTTCCTTATCCTATAGAAAGGAAAGTAATGGAATCACCCAAATTTTTTGATAGTCAGTTTCCAGTGCCAAAACACGTTTTTTTTATACGTTTTCTTTTCAAGGTTGCCCGTTAGAATCGTTAGAAATCGTGCATTTCAGCTTGAATATTTAGGCACTTTCGATTTCCAATAAAATTTGATCCCTGCAGGTATGGATCTGCGATACCCCGGGCGTTGTCCAACAAATTACAGACAGTAGGGATAGCTTCCATAGACTGTCTGTCGCCTCGGACGACAGATCCGTCCCCAAAGTTCCCTTTTGTCTGAAAGGTCCACCAATTCTTACTTGCCCTAGCTTAGGACAAGTTAGACAGTCATTTAAATCGCAGCCAGTGTAAACACGGACATAAAAGATTAGATAAACAGTATAAATTTGTTGTATTCCCATTTTATGATTCAACTCTAAAAAATCTGAGCGCCATTCTCTTGAAGCATGTTGCACTAAACCACTGAGACGGTCAGTGCTTTGAAATAGTTGTTTTTACTCCTGAGTGATGATTCAGTTTCAAGGTCAAAAAGGGCATGAACTTTTTAATAGGTATTAAAAGTACCTGTCTTGCGCTGACAGCTCTACTTTACCTTTGTTCTCTTCTCAAAAATAACTTTTTTTTTTTATTATTGAAACGGACTAAAAAGTCAAGTGTCCAAGCGGAATTTTAAAACAGGATTAATAATAAGATAAGCAAGATAATCCCTCAAGTCGGGCTATTATGAGCTGTATTTGGTTGAATCTGACTTAAGGGTCTATCTTGAATTAAACGTGTTTTATAATTCGGCCCTTAGTCACACGTGGCAAAATAATATCGGCCATAACAAACTGGTAGTTACTTAGAGTTTGTGATAGAAATCCGCAGAATGTTTAAATGGGAGTGGAAATATTTCATACAAGAAAACTCTAGGTGTCGACCTGCAATTCCCATTAGAGATTATACGAACAGTTTGGCGTAGCTTACGCCGCTATAACATAAAAAAGTTTTTTTCGTACATTTAACATTATGACCAATGGAACATTAAACTCATAACAATCAAAACACAGTTTATGCTGTAATCCCAGAGTGATTTAGAGGCTTTATGATCATGTAGTAAATTTCTAGTAAAAAATCTCACTTTTCAGTTTGTGGGACGGATGTGCCCCATTCAACAGTTTAAATCAGTATAATACAATTTGATATTTACGATGCATCTTAAAAACACACTTGTCACAAAAAATATTTTTCATGCGGTGTGAGATTTTCTGGCTTAGTGTAGATATTGTAGGTATTATTATTGCACAGGGTGTAACGAATAACTCTATTGTATGGTGGTGCCTTACTTTAGGAATAACTATAGCATGGTAGTGCTTTATTTAGGCTGTCAGCTTGAGACTTGGAGTCCCATTAAGTAGTATGCTAGGTATAATGTAAATAATAAGGTGAATTTCTTACTTTCTTTTGATTTTAATCTTCAAAACATCATTCCATTTCCTAAATTTTAAGTTTAAAAAAAAAATAGTTGATGGTAGCCTGAAACGACTTCAATTCTGCACCAATTGTGATTATTTGGTTTCTTGTAAATTTTGTTTCTTTTTACTCCTACTTTTGCTCAACCCTCATTTTTTGAAACGTCTATGTGTGATAATTGTATTTGACTTTCTGGTGTTTTTTTGTTTGAAAACTATAATACATGCAATTTTTTTTAAGTTCACTTGTATAACTGCTTAGCTACTCAGTACTCATATCAACCTTATACAGCCTAGAGGCTAGAAGGGCAGTCATATCAGCAAAATTTAAATTTCTACGTGTACCATGGATGGATTTGACATTGAACAGGCGCTAAATTTTCTCAGCGTTGCTTAACTTGGATCCCTTTTGGTAATTTCTACATCCATAAATGATTACCTTCTTTCTTCACATCCTGTAAGATTCCATAAAATACCATGTGGATACGCCACATTAATTGCCGTCCATTAAGTTTGTACCTGCTAATTGAAGTAAATAGCCACCTAATGGGATATCTAGTATAGATGAGGTATTGGTAAACCGTCTTAATCGTAATGTTGAGATTCGGTCATTTATTCAGTATTAAGGTTTCATTTACGTTCAATATGCACGAGTATACTCCGTTACTTGCACCTAACTGATGATTTTCTCACAGGTTAAACAAGTGTTGTTTATTTTTCAAATATGACCTTCCTTAAGCACGATATTATAACTTTTGGAGAAGGAGGTCGTGCCATTTCAAGAGCCAAAATTTTGTGTCCAAAGTGTTCCGCCCAGGTTTGAATTGGGCTCATATCTCTCGGATCAGAGATGTTTTTCGGAGGTGGTCTATATCAAACAACTCGGTCGAGGTGTGAAAAACGCTCTATACAAAAAAGAGTGCGGCAGAGTGTAAGGTTACGGAAAATATAGTTCCCATGCATTTCATGTACTTTCGGCCAGCGAAAAGTTCAACATGAATTTTCAAAATTTGCATTTTTTCATTGCGAATGGACTCTACTCAAAAAAGAAATTGATTGATTGTTTGATTTCTAGCAACGGGAACCCTATTTCTGACCCAACAATCGTGAAGACATGAAAAGATTCATTTTTTTTTTTTTATAACACAATGCTCCTTTTATTGAACCGTTAACACAAAGCAAGTTATTAGTAAAAGTATTTAGTTAATATTCTATAACCTGACCCCAAAGGTGCTATGTGTTGCCACATTCTCAATTAATTGTGGAAAAATTCAAGTACCTACCCCCATACCTATTGGTAGGGGTCCTAATTCACTGATTACACAGAAGTTGGATTACTAGACAAAGACAACTAGATCAGCAATTCATAACATTATATTGCACTAGTTTACACATGAGACAAAGGTCCGTCCCTTCAAGTTATTATCTATTGATATGAAAGAGTGATAGATAAAATAGGAAAAAACCCTTTAGGTATTTGTCAAATATACCTTTGTTTTTCAAAATTCGTTTTAACAACTTGTATACAGGGAAAATATTGTAGGTTAAACCTTCGTCAGTACCTATGTATCTATAAATATACGTAGGTAGGTACCTATAGAACTCGGTAAGTAGGTACCTATACGTAGGTACCTATAGAACTAGGTAAGTAGGTACCTACATGTAGGTACTTATAGAACTAGGTAAGTAGGTACCTATAAATATGCGTACCTTTGAATATTGAAAATCATTGGCGTATTCTTCACTTTGGACTGCAAAAGGAAAGAAAAAATAACTTCCAAATGCCATGTCAAAAAATTTATCCAGTTATGGGGGGATTCAGATTGAAAGTTCCGAGAATACCTACCTACTTCATCATTTTTCTCTTTGAAATCTACAAAAGCGGAGGAACGATCAGTGCATTCAGGGAAATGAAAAATCTCTGTGAAATCCTCTTAACTCTATTTGTACAAGAACACAAAGAAAGATATTATTTACATTTCATATTTTTTTAATAGTCACATGGATTGCATTGTGTAGGGTACCTTTGCTTGGAACTTTGCGTTAAAGTTCAGAGTTCATGTTATGGAATTTGTTTCATTTCCACACGTGGGGCTTGTGGAATAACAAAGCTAATATTTAGCTCTTGATAGCCAAGTTGTAATAGAAATAGGTTCGTAAGGGCAAGTCAAAAGAAAAAGTATTATTGAATTGTTTTCCGTAAGAATTTTTGTTATTATTATTTTACACTTTACTAATAAGGACATATATACAAACAGAAAATTACAAATTAATTTACAATGTAAGAAGAAGTAAAAACAGAAAAATAGAGAAACAATAAATAAATATAATTATACACGTCATGTCAACTAAAAGGCGGGGTTATTGCCTTTTTTCGTCTATAACAAGTCATAAATCTTGAAAATTTAAAGCTAAAAAGCTGAAATTTGGATTGTATTGAAAATAGAACAATTCCAACTTTGGGACACATAAGGACTAAAGGGGTCAAACAGGTAGGGAAACTGACTATCTATGGAAAAACACTAAGGGCGGAATTAATAGACAACATCAATAACTTAAGTCGTTGGTAAGTGTCGGTTTTCCCTATCTTACACAGTACGCAATCCGTGACTTAGCGCCACAGAGGTATTACAAAAACTTATGTTTTTGTAATACCTCTGTGGCGCTAAGTCACGGATTGCGTACTGTGTAAGATAGGGAGAACCGACGCTTAGAAACGACTTGTGATATAGAATTTGTCTATTAATTTTGTCCTAAGGGTCAATTTATAAAATCTAATTACAACAAAGATAAACGACTTTCGCTTGAAATTTCAACAGTACGATTTGAATTAGCTACTGGAAAGATTTTGGGCCGAATCAAAAAGAATTACAACTAATATAGTCTGACTTATCTTAAAGTAATCTTATATTTCAATTCGACTCTTATAATATAGTCTAATCAATCCAATCATGAATTATGAAATCCCTTTGGTCTTTGCCAATTGACCTATAGGTACTCTATTATATGAAAAATTGTGTATAGAGCATAATGCTTTCTCATCAAAACAGGCTGATGTCAAAGAATGAATTACTACTTATTTAGGTATGTAATAATTAGTAGATAAATATCACTTTTCGATAACAAAAGAAAGGAAACAGCGTTTCAGTAAAATCTGACTATACTGTGAATACTGTGATAAAGCCATGGGACTACAAAATGTTTTCAATTATTGTTAGATAACATTAAAATTAGCAGCATTTTTTTCTATGCTTTGTGTACAAATAGGACTGCATTTCTCCTTGAAATAAATAATATTGAGAGTGTTCATAGATAAATAGAAATTATGAAGCAAAGTGCAAGCAATGGAAAATAATTTCTAATCTCGTTCCCTGTGAGGTTCCGGGTGTAAATTCCACACAAAATAGCAAATAAGCAAAGCTGAGAGCACAAGGGGCATCACCAATAGTACCTATGCTATACAAATATAGCATAGGTACATACTATAATTCCTATAGCATTCATTATAAATAAAGAAATTATTGAGAAAGAAATTACAAAGAAAAGAACCCTTGGAATCTTACCCGTAATAACTCTCGTACATCGAATACAAAAGCTGTACTTTCACAGTATACGTACCTAATTCAGTTCTGTCTGAGCCCCAGAATTCCAAGGGAGCTCTTTCGGACAAATGGGTCTCGACAGCAGAGTGCTGTCAAAAACTTGGAGAACTACATAGAATACTAGAACTCACTTCAACACAACTGATACTGCGTTTATTGAAAATTAATGATGATATAGGTGTTGTAAATATCGTATAAGTAAGTTTTCTCTTGTATACGTTTTCTTTTGTTAGCGTTCATTTCTTGTAAATTGGTCATGTACCGTAAAATATACAATACCTAACGGTATTTATTATTATTATAAAATAAGTATACTCGCTCGATTAAGGTACAATTCCCCCACCCGTCTTGTGGCTGCGACTGGGGTTTCTGGGGAACCGTGTTATTCAATAAGACTGGGAAAACGCATCAACAAAATTATAAAATACATTGAAAAATTGGTTCGCGGTGGCCGATTTGTAAATCCATACCGGCCATACGTAGCTTTAACCTCCTGAAAGACGATGGATCATATAGTGAAGAAATAGCACGAAAATTTAACCCCTCAGTAGCTCTCGATACATAAGGCGGTGGACTTGTAACCTGGAAGTCGGCAGTTCGAGCCCCATAAGTAAAATTTAAGCAGAGTGTACTTTTGACATCACGATTGTGATGATAGAATTATGCTATCGTTAAATCTGATTTATTATAACTTCTTACTATATTTTGATTAATTAACTGATTTCAAATTTAGGGAAGGATCAACTGTCTTTTTTCTGATTCTCTGATTCTCTATGTTCTCGTATGTATGAATATTTAATATGAAAAATGCCGGATAAAGCAATTTAACTCTTAAACTACTTATAAACCACCCTTTCGTGAAATTCCGTGTGAAAAATATTCAAAAAGACTGTAGGTATTCGTGAGGGTATTCGTTCTACTCTGAGACTCATGACACTAAACTTGTCAAATATTCATAAGAAGATAATACTGTATCGTGGAGATCATAGCCCAAAAACACTTTTCACACTACGTCAGGACAAAAAAATGACCTCGATGATCGATCATCGAGTTTATACGTACAATAGAGATACAGATACTAAGTAAGTCTGGTCACCTGAGTGTAAAAGATATTATAACTGTATAAGTTTGTACGTTCTTAGTATTATCACCTACATCTACATGATTGGCTAAAAAAACTCCCTATATACCGGTATAAATAGGAGAAAAAATTGCCAAATTTTGTTATTTTGGAATGACACGATGCGTAAACATTTCAAGGTACCAATTTTTAATTCCTAAAGGCATGCAGGTATTTATACTAGCGGTTAGCGGACGAAAATTTCTTGCTACGGACGATAGTATATTTTGGTGCGATATTTTACAGAAATACAGTGGTAAACGGTAAAGGTGAAAAACAGAATAGTGAGAAGTTCTATTCTTTTTTTTTAATTTCACAATAGTAATTTTATCTCTATGCCTAAACCTTAAAAAATAATTTATTATTTTTCCTAGTGTCTACCTCTTCAATTCCCCTTCGACTAGTTTTCATGGTCAGAAAAACCAGTATTTGTCTCAATGATTGAAGGTGATTACAACCCGGTGGGAATAACATTAAATTTGAAACGCATGGCTTAGGCTTAGTGGATATCATAAGCACATGGGTGGATTGGGTTGTAGTAGGAATCTATATTGATAACTGAACTTGATTTTAAAACGCTGATAATCAAATTAATCAAAAGATATAATGAAAAATATATCGCTTTATTTATACTGTCCGATTAGAGCTTATGAGTCCCATTTTTCCAGCAGTAAGCCCAGGACGTATTATTATGTGATCAAAATCCCAAGGGAGATAACTTGTCATGTCTCGGTAGGGTTTTGAACCCGCGACCTCTGTATTACCAGACAGACGTCTTAACAACTGAGCTACGGGAATAAAGATAATCTCAAGATAATCCCATTCATGACCAGGTATACGACGTGTGCTGGCTACTATAATTATAGTGGGCCCTGTCCCATTCGCATTGGTAACTTCATCATCATAGAGTTATCAGTTAAACAACTGGTTTACAGCAGTCCTCCATTCTTCTATATCTTTTGCAAATATTTTCATAGCAATCCAATCCCAATGTTTTTATAAGTTCGTTAAAATATATTAAGGGAGGTCTTTTACATTTTTTTACAAATTCCTTCTTTGAGTAGGTGATTTAGCACTTTTCAAATCACACTTTAATGTCTCAATTGTGTCCAATCATGATCATTTTTCTTTTATTAAGTGTCTTTAACATGCTTCCTCTATCTCGTGCTCTTCTTTATACCTCTTCATTGGTCACTCCAATGGTGACTAAGGAATCTAAATTATAAAATAAAATAAGATTTCCTTACATACAATGAAGATAAGGGTATTCCTTTAAGTTTGCTTGTGTATTGTCCCTTAATTCAGATTTTACATAGTACTCTCTGATGTATATCTCGAATAAGGGACATTTGTGATCCTATTTGATAATTTAACCCTTAGACTGCCTTAGAGACTGCCCTCCAGAGTAGGTCCCTGAACTGGTGGAGAGTAAAGTTATAAAATAGGAACGAATGCCTGAAACGTTTAGCAATTACCCACCAGTATGGGTATTGATCTAATAACTGTTATTGTGTTATTATACTGCTGTGGCTGGTCAACTCTATACTGACCAGGTATGTACCTACGTTCAACTGGCAGCATCGTTTTCCGAGTTCTGTAGACGGTGTAGACGAACAAATCTACAAGCAATGATATTTTCTTCTTCTTCACTTTGCATTTTCCCAAACACACTTGGGTCGGCATCTTTCAACCTTTACTTCATGGTTGAGGTTATTTGATTTTAGCACTCATATTTCCACATTTTACGGCTAGATGTAATCAACATGAGTTTAAAAAGTTTACATGGATGCCTTTTTCATTCAAATCTAAATTAAATTCTCCTTGACCTGCTATAAATAACGGCAATAAATCATTGGATGCATTAAAGACACTAATAAGTACAATTTTGGTAGTATCATAAAGGTCTACACTACCAAAATTGTAGTATAGACTATCAAAATTAATACACAGCAAATGTGTATCAGCGAATTTGGCTGTGTATTAGCAATCTACCAAAGGTAGACAGCTATATTAACAATTTGTTTCTCTCTCTAGACAGTGAAATTATTACAGAATTTTACTAAATAGGTACCTACTTCTTTCGTTTGGTTCAATGGTTCAGCCAAGCCGACGCAACTATGCATGCTCACTAGGGAACAATGACAGCATGATTGTATTGTAATTGCGTGAATTTATTCATGAATTTTCGAGTTGCTCCAGGCTCGAAAATGAAGCAATGCCAAGCAGGGGAGAAGAGAGAGGTTGGGGATGAATGTGATGATTACCAGATGATGCTATTGATGAAGATTCATAGAGGTATTACAAAAACGTCTATTAATTCCGCCCTAAAATAAATATACACTTTTTGGGTACTCTCAATGTTATTGTTATTGTGTTCAATGAGAATTAAAGTAACATGATGAGTTAATGACTAATAAATTGATGTATTTCATCTACCCATGGGTATTTGGCAATTGTAAATATTTTTCGTTATTTAATTAAATCATTATGACGACAGCTGAAAATGGAAAAGCATGAAATTTTTTATGTCATATTGAGAGTTAAAATTTATTTATCTACCAGCGTCTGACAGGAACAAAACCCACAACACGGCGGTTTTTAAAGTTTAAACTACCGTTGAGATTGATGATAATTATACAGGGTGATCGAAACCACCCAGCCACTATCTTTTTCTCGAGAACGGTTTGAGTTAGGATCTTGAAACAAAAAATTGGTCCCCAATATGAAGTCTGAAGTTTTATGGGAAAATATTTTGAACCTCCGCCCACCGCCCTTAAGGGCGTTTTCAGGGGGACACATGTCCGTTTCTCCCGAATTTTAAATAGAATGCATATTTTTTTATTTTACATTCAAAACATGCAAAGCAAGTTAGTAACATTTGTAAAGAGAAAAAAAATATTCTTTGGTTCGAGTCCCGAAAAAACACGGTTTTTAGAAGAAAATAGACCCAGGTTGCGGATGTCATTACGGGCACCCGGTAAACGTTGTGAATAAACTAAAAACGTCATAAAATAGGTAAAGTTCTCTACTTTAATTTAATGTACTTGTTTTTATTCTTTAAGGAAGTCATAGGTCCTTAAATTGGTCATAAACTTTTTTTAGGTTCAAAAGACCAAAAGTCCAGAAATTTAAGTTCGACCCCCTATTTTTTTTTCTTGCACATAAAAGAAAAAAATAATTAGCATACAATACAAAAAAAATTAACCCTCTGCGATTTTTTCCCTTAAAATGGCAGACGAATATCGTCTGCAATGCGTTCATTTCCGTGCGCGTGAGTCATGACACGAGTCCGTGCCTGAAGTGTGTATGTACGATGTAGGTAACTCACCTCTACAGATGTTCAAAAACACCACCCTCTACTGCAATACATTTCCTGAGTCTGCCAGGACAGGTGGCATGAACTCTCTCTAGCTCCTCAGGTGTGATGTTGCGGTAGATCCCAATGATGCGCACCTTCATATTTTCCACATCTGTTGGACTGGTTTGGTATGCTAAATCTTTCACCTTTCCCCACAGGTAAAAATCCATGACGGTAAGGTCCAGGGTGCTGGGGGTTTGATCCTCCTCTGCTGATCCATCTCTGAGGGAACAAGCGATTAAGTTTTTCTCGCACCCTCAGATAAAAATGAGGTTTAAACTATTCACTTGATCCGGGGTAGATAGCTCTTAGCCCAGAGAGATATGAAAAGGATCGAAATTACTCGCCTTTAGAATTTGCTCAACGCTGGTGTAAGGAATGGCCGAAACTCTTGCTATATCTCGGATGCTGACTTCAGGGTTTACAGTAGCGCCAGAACGAAAATTAATAATATTATCATCAGTTGTCGTTATTTTTCTAATTTTTTAGAGGTGAGTTACCTACATCGTAATACAAGCTTCAGGCACGGACTCGTGCCATGACTCACGCGTATGAAAATAAACGCATTTCAGAGGTTATCGCAGAATGTTCAATTTTTTCGTCTACCCGCTCCCTGGACCTCACCGTCATGGATTTATACCTGTGGGGAAAGGTGAAAGATCTAACATACCGAACCATTCCAACAAATAATGTGGAAAATATGAAGGTGCGCATCATTGGGATCTGCCGCAACATCACACCTGAGGAGCTAGAGAGAGTTCATGCCACCTATCCTGGCAGACTCAGGAAATGTATTGCAGGAGAGGGTGGTGTTTTTGAACATCTGTAGAGGTGAGTTACCTACATCGTACATACACACTTCAGGCACGGACTCGTGTCATGACTCACGCGCACGGAAATGAACGCATTGCAGACGATATTCGTCTGCCATTTTAAGGGAAAAAATCGCAGAGGGTTAATTTTTTTTGTATTGTATGCTAATTATTTTTTTCTTTTATGTGCAAGAAAAAAAAATAGGGGGTCGAATTTAAATTTCTGGACTTTTGGTCTTTTGAACCTGAAAAAAGTTTATGACCAATTTAAGGACCTATGACTTCCTTAAAGAATAAAAACAAGTACATTAAATAAAAGTAGAGAACTTTACCTATTTTATGAAGTTTTTAGTTTATTCACAACGTTTACCGGGTGCCCGTAATGACATCCGCAACCTGGGTCTATTTTCTTCTGAAAACCGTGTTTTTTCGGGACTCGAACCAAGGAATATTTTTTTTATTTTTACAAATGTTACTAACTTGCTTTGCATGTTTTGAATGTAAAATAAAAAAATATGCATTCCATTTAAAATTCGGGAGAAACGGACATGTGCCCCCCTGAAAACGCCCTTAAGGGCGGTGGGCGGAGGTTCAAAATATTTTCCTATAAAACTTCAGACTTCATATTGGGGACCAATTTTTTGTTTTAAGATCCTAACTCAAACCGTTCTCGAGAAAAAGATAGTGGCTGGGTGGTTTCGATCACCCTGTAAGTCGAAATTCCTCTCGAACCATATCAACCTCAACCATGAAGAAGAGGTTGAACAATGCCGACCCCAAGTAGGTTCGGGAAAAGGAAAACTGAAAGAAGAAGTCAATGGAGCCATAACTTTTTTTAAATAAAGGATATGACGTATATTTTTATTTTTTCAAATCTCAGCTAATTACATAAATATGTCGAACATAATCTAACAAAGGTCTTATTTTTTTTCTCGTCCCTCGAATTCTCAAATCGACAAACACGCTGAAACTATTCTGGAATAACAGTAAGCTACCGACGGCTGTCGTGTTATCCGTCAGATCGACGGCATCGACTTGGCGAGGAGTCATAAAACTGCTGGGAAGCTTACAAAATAATGTACGAGTATGTCATGAAAATGTATTCCAAGGACTCGACGGGGAGGAGAGATTGACAAAGCTCTGACAATTAGTATTCAGTACAAAAAGGAAAGTAAGAAGTTGTATGTGATGTGCATACTGTATTACATTTAGGTATTAGATTGTACAACAGATTTGAATTCCCTTTTTTTTTACCTTCCATTTTTATACCCACAGTCTTTTTTTTCCTTTTTTTTGAAAAATATTTCTGCATTGGTATTTATTTGTGATCATATTTTTTTTCTTTCAAAGACCATCAATAGTTCAGTAGTTATAATCTATAAAATCCTTGCAGTGTTGCCTTTTCAGGTCTATTAATTTATTTACGTCACGTAACGTAATGCAACGTACATAGGTATGACGGAGACCCATTTTTCACTGATCAGTTTAATTACAGCGCACCATATCTCGATTGAAGAACTGTCTTTTCTCATCTTCATTGTTATCTCATTTTATAATTTGGCCCTTGGAGCCAAACTACAAATCAGAATAAAATTTAGGATAAGCCGGACTGTCCAACAAGTTGGACTTTAGTGCGCTGTGATTGGTTGAAACTCCAACATGAGGGAGGGTCTGGCCTTAAATTTAAACCTGTTTAATAATTCGGCCCTTAGTCGGACTTTTCACCAATCTCAGCGCACCATATCTCGAACAAGGGACCATCTTTTCTTATCCTCGTTGTAATCTTATTTATAATTTGGCCCTCAGTCTCATTAAGATTATTCAGAACATTTTGAATAAATGTTGAAATAATGTCGACGGGTTTGTCACTCGTGTCTGTGATATCTCTCCGTAATCTCGAGATTCTTCTTTCTTATCTCATCAATGAATCCATTATTATTTGTGCTCGTAACACGAAATTTTCGTACTGAACAAAATTATTCATACGTGATAACGAAAACATGACTGGAAATGAAGTGGAAGATAGCGGGAACAGTGAGAACTGGGAAGAAATGAATAACGTAAATGTAAAACAAGCGTGAATCTAAGTGGAATTAGTACACGTGATTTCTATTATGTGTGCAGGAAGTTCAAATCAAAATGCTGATGGAAAGCTCGTAGGAAATTGAAAGCCGATTTATCGGAATGCCATCGTTATTACTTTCTATACCATGTACTTCCTAGAGGCCATCAGGGACTATATTATGCCTTTAAGGTAGTTTGTTCATGTTGCGTTATTACTATCTGGACGAATTAGAATCTCCTGTTTCTAAAGAAGACGTGTTTTTTTTTTTTTTTTTTTTTTTTTTTTACTAGGTACTACTACTACTAATCTCGACTCTGTCCACCATTCTTCAACAAGAATAAATTAAGGGACTACTGTTGTTTTTACAGCCAGAATGAGTCATAAAGCAACAAAAAATGTTGATCTTTGTTATCCTCCTATTTGGCATTTTGACCACTTAATAATTAGTCTTGTGCATACTGCTGTAATAATACTCGTAGGTCTCATTAGTGCTAGTCGGGCAGTATCAATAAGGAGTTATTATTATATTTTGCAGGTTCTAATCCTGTCCATGGTGAAATTTTTAACAGAAAATTTCCCTTTCAGAAATGTCCTGCCCCTGAGGTGTCCTAAATTCCTACACTGTCTTGCTAGTGCGTTTCCATAGCAACACATCGATCTTTAACAGAAATATTACAATACCCCTCCATGCAGGGAGGCTGCTGCACCAGCAATGCACATTCTGAACAACAGGAAAACAAGCGATAAGTAGGCAGTTAAAAATAACGTTCCAACATTCAAAATCGGCACTCAATGTTATCAGGTTTTATGAAACTGACATCAGATAATAATCGTTTGAGTTCAACTCCTCCGTGAATAACCTTGCGAGGTGACCTTTGGAAGTTTCGTACAACTCTAAGCATAGCAGTTCCTTTCAGTCTACTTTTAATAATAAATAAAAAAATTAAATGTAACACATAACTATGTTCACATTATAAATCGGATCGTGTCCATATAGTTGTGAGATAGTCCTTCTGTGCTTATTCAATAATCTGGTTATCCTGAAAGAATGAGATTAAAGAGTCCTTTCAATCTCAAAATCTAAAGAAAGTCTCATTTTCATTGGTGTTGGGGTGAATTTCTTACGGTCATATTATATTATTATCTTACGGACACTAGATTAGAATTAACGTGCTAACACATCACGATTTTTTTTCTCAATTCAAACAATTACTACTTCCGATAATTTTTCAATTTTTTAATTTTGACCCAATTAATGTCAGTGCCCTAATCATCCAGTTCCTTGAATCGGACCACGTGCTTTGATTACGGAACAAGATTGTCAGTTTAATTGCCACAGCCCATACGGCACAAGATAACAAAGAATTGATAAGAATCGACCCCGCCCTAAATCGATTTTTTTGGTGAGTAGAGAAACGGCTAGTTACTTGCAAATACAATGTAGGTTAGGTCATAATTTAATCTTTTGATCACTAAAGGGATGTCACAATTATCAAAGCAGCCTAATATAAATTCCGAACTTGGGACTCGAACCACCTCCAGGTTGCGTCTCCGCCACTTTGATGCTAAAGGTACTGGTCGAGTTAAAAACCGAGTTTCTCAATTACTCATAGTTATAATGATTTAATTTTTATTATTATAAGGGCCAAATTATAAATCAGGATTAATTGTTAAAATAAGCTAGACTGTCCCTCAACTTGAGCTATTAATACTTGATGCTGTGATTGTTGAAACTCACTAGGCGTCTCTATCTAACTTTAATCCTGTTTCATAATCTGGCCCTATCTGTTCAAGTCCATCTACCCATCCCTATACAATCAACTTTCCCCAATTATCTCGTCTTGAATTTTCCCTTTTGCATCATACAATCCCATACATTGGATCTGGTCGTCCATAAACTCCTTCCACCACTGTCAGATAGGTATACCTGTCTCACAGGCGAGGTATTATTACTGTCTACTATTGTCTAGGAACAATGTTTTATTCCGGCGTCAGCCTGTCTAGCCCCTGCTGTTCTTCTTGTTCATTTATCTGCAAATTTTAATTAAAACTTTCAATTTTCTTCGTTCTTAATTCGACGCTAAATTGACGGTTCAATTAGTTTCTGCTCGAGATGGCTGGAACTTAATCTCGCTCCGTCGGCGTCGATCAGAATTTGCAAGTTTCTCCAGAGAGAAAAATAATGCTAAGGGCCGAATTTTAAAATATTAGAATCACAACAAAAATAAGGCAACCGTCCCTCAAAACGGACTACAGTGCCCTGTGGTTGAAACTCCGAATTGAGGGACTGTCTGGTTAGGCTTATATCTTTGTTGTAACATTATTTTGTAAAGCTATTTTATAATTTGGCCCCTAAACTGATTCTGTGCGATTTTCTATATTATACCTTTTTTTGGCAAAATTAGCAATATTGGCGTATACCTTGAATCCACTAAAATCAGAGTAATTTGTATTTAAAAAGAGAGCAATTGGGATGTGTGGAAGAGATTGTTATAGGTAATAACCCCCGCCCTTTAGTTAGGACACATATTATAATATTTTTTCTTTGCTTTTGTATATTTTATCTCATGCAAATTTATGTACCTTTTTTTAAACTAAATTAATTATAATTGTGTTTGACTTATAAAGTGTTTATTAGCCATTGGAGTCCTTTCTAATAAACGAGGAAAAATCCACGCGATCCGAACTCACGGACCCTGACACTACCTGGATTACCAGACTCTTACACCACTCGACCGACCATGCATCGTCCTTGTGCCTTCTCCCGGGAAATTCGTTGCTCGGGAAAATTCTGAACGACCCAGTGCACCTCGTGTAGTGGTATTCACGGGAGCCACCTGTTGCAGACGGCATGATGCCAAAACTATGACGTCATGATATTTGCCCGCGTGACGATAATTAGCAGAGAAAGTGAACTACCTCATAGACGAAAATTTCGTGATTTTTTTTTTTTCATTATTGAACAACTTAATAATAATAACACTATGCTCCATACATTACCTTCTACTAAAGGCTTCAAGCATATATTAGCACCTAACCCTCAGAGTCTTATTATTATAAGTGGTCACAAACTCAAATTAGTGAGGAAAATTTCATTCACTGGGTGGGATTTGAACAAACGAATCCCTATACTACCTGGATTACCGGACTAGCTCGTTAACCACTTACTACCAGTGCAACTTAAAACATGGACTGACTTTTTTTATAGGCAAACAGAAGAAAAACCACTAGAAATATTACCTGCTGAAAAAATAGTCTGTATACTAGTATCAGAAGTCTGCGTCTGCTTAAAGCTTATAGTCGAGCCTTACAAAGGTATTGAACAATTATTAATACAATTAAATACGTATACGTGGATTGACATTTCCTTAAAGGCTAGAAAAACGGATTAATAAACCAGGTGTACAAATTATTAGTGAAAAATAAAAACTGACTGTAAATTGCAACATCTGAACGCGCGTTGTCAAGGGGAATGGGAAAAGTGATTTGATAGCTTAACTAAAAGATTAGTAGCTTTCTTCATGATCATATTTTTCAGAAATAGGTAGGTCTACATTTCCGTGCACCGAACAAACTCTATGACAAGCAGTGAATATTTTTCACACAGCACTGCAGTTGCGTGAGTTGATAACTTCCCAACTGACATAACTCATAACTGTACTATGAACCTGGAACCTGCAGTTCGGAAATTGAAATGCACAAATAGGTAATATCACTTTTACACAAATAGGTAAACACAAATTAAAACTGTATCGATCAAACGCACATCCATTCTAATAGTACCAGCCTGTAGTATTGTAGGTATTATATGCCTACTCTCGAATAAGTAGTAGACAAAGGAATAATTTTATTTTAATAATTATTAAACCGACCTCAGTAGCTTGATCGATAAGGCGGCGGACTTGTAACCTGGAGGTCGGTGGTTCAAGTCCCGATTTCAGCGTAGATTTAGTAAAGCGAGTTTGAGTAGTTGTGATATCACGAAAGTGATTAACACAAATATGATAGCTTTTAATAATAACTATGATTTATTTATTGACACTATAATTCCTTTATATGACTAATATTAATGTAGGTACAGCCAGCGTCGATGGCATGTTGAATACACCGGTTCCCTTCAGAACACCGAAGTTAAGCGACATCCAGCGAGGTTAAGACTTGGATGGGTGACCATTCAAATTCTAATTCTCGTGACGCTGGCTTTTCCCGGCCCCACTCAGGCTGGGTGAGGTCAATGTGAGTAGCAGGTTTGTGAGTTTCCTGCGAATGGAGGGTAAAACCCCCGTCGTGATATGACCATGGCAGTTGAAAGCGACGTTAAACCCCACTTAAAAAAAAAAATAAAAAAAAATGTAGGTACCTTTTCATTGGCAATGAATATTTGTCCCTAAAAGCTGATTATATCTCCTGTGTTTGAGATATTGTATTGATAAGTTCTCTCTTCTATCTGTTTCAGATTTATAGATAAGGTAAAAGCACAACCGGCAGGATGAATTCAAGTAGGGTAACCCAGTCTGTGCGGACGCAGTTCAAAAAGCAGTTCATCTCCTGGTCACTGGCAAAACAGACGTACGCAACCAAAGTAGAATATAAACCCATCAGAAGTGTTCTTGTAGCCAACAGAGGTAAGTTCAACTAGCTTGAAGATGTCATAATCAGATTGGACACTTGCAAAACAGACGTACGCAACCAAAGTAGAATATAAACCCATCAGAAGTGTTCTTGTAGCCAACAGAGGTAAGTTCACCAAGATTGAAAATGTTCTAATCAGGTTAAAGAAGAATAATTTAAGATAATTATCAGGCAAAACAAAAAAAATAGAGATTGCTGTGGATGTGCAATAATTGTACATGAATATCAGATCAGACCTGGACAGCGGTTTTGAGCTTATTAGCTCTATTCATCAAGAGTATTCTAATGGTCGGTTCTACGAATCTTGAAAAACACGGGATTGGGAACGTTAGTTCCAACAGGATTCGTCAAATTAGCGCTAGTGCAGTAAATCGAGGGTTTTGCTCGCCAAACCGAGATAGCGTATTTTTATACTCCTTTGGTATACTAAAATTTGAAAAGGAATAATAATATTGCCTTATCTATACTGCTTGATTAGGAAAATTAAGTCCATTATTAAAGCAGAAAGGCCAAGACGCATTATTATGTGGTAAAAATACCAAATAAGAGGATAACTTGTCATGTCCCGCCTGGGTTTCGAACCCGCGACCTCTGGATTCACAGAGTTCTGGCTTTACAATAACACAAATGGTTGGCCCCCTAAAAGGACAATACATCGTAAACTTGGAAGAAGTTGGTTGTTGGTTGGTTCCAACTTGAACCATGAGGAAAAGGTAGACCAATGTCGATCCCAAATAAATTAGGGAAAGAGAAAATTGAAAGAAAGAAGTGGTTGAGTGGAAGAGCTCACATAGGAGAACCCTGCCACTTTAAAGAAAGCCAAAAAAAAAGAATGGGTTTATGTTGGAACGTCTGCAGTGAGAAATTATTTAAATCGTAGTATTTACTCTTCCGGAATAGGACGAAAGAGTACCAAAGTTATTTTCTATAAGTTGTACAAGTTGTTTTATAAGTAAAGTTCAATATGGCATGTATTAGTTAGAGCAACATCTGAAATCTTTGAAACTAAGGGCAAGGACTCTGAATGTTACAGACCTCTCTTTAAATAAATATTCAATAAAAAAAAAAGAAAAAAAAAATTCTAATAGGTTCATTCATCCGAAAGAGCCATGGCTCTCGAGTCTCATTCCTTCAAGACAATCAATAGTAACATTAATAACAGCTTACAACTTATCCATACTAGAAGTTGCCAAATAGCTGTAGCAATTCTAGTATGTGAAATGTTAAAATATGATCGTAGACTAGGCTGGTTGTAGGTTTAAAGGTGATTACAAGGGCATATTTTTCTCAATCAAACAGGAGAAAATATTGATCATTTAATTTTCATCGTGAAAATTGATAAAATATAAATAGAAAGGCTTGATGAAAAAACTTAACCGAGGCACTCTGGAACTAACTTTTATCGTTGCATGTAATTATTTTTGTTATTCTACTTTTTTGTCTTTCTGTCCGTTTTTGTTATGAATTGAAAGAAAAGCCAATATTTATTTCCTTCAACTGTAATAATTTCCTAAGAACGAAATCGAACCCCTAAAACTATTGATGCCCTATTTTCCTACATTAATGACGTCACATACATCACTATCACTACTCATACCTCGGTCAGGGTCACTCTACTCGTGAGAAAAATGAGTAGTTACTTGTATGAGTAACGACCAGTGGCGCATTACATGTAAAAAGAAATAATGTAATAGAAATCGAAATGTGAAGGAGGCTCTTAGTAATGCGCGCACCACAAAAATGTGAGAGCTTGTCTTCACACAATAAATTAATACATACATCACTATCACAACTCCAAGTAAAAAACACGTTGTGTCTATGCCGTAGTCCAGAGATCCTGAGTTCGATTTTCAGTTGAAGCAGACTTTTCACACAGAAAATTATGTTCCCTCCGAACACGTGTGGCTATTTCCGGCCCTACAGGCTGGGTGAGGTTAAAGTGGCTGGTACGATTCCCAGCGAATGGAGAATAAAACCCCCGTCCTAATCCAGGACTTAAATCAAATATACGTTGGCGTTAGGAAGGGCATTTAGCCGAGGAAGTGATTTTTCCATCTGATAGACTATTTTATCGCTTTTTGGTTTAGATATGAAATTAAAAACCTATTTCTTCGTGTATGACAACTGAAATTAATCAAGTTTAGTATCGTGTCTCAATACAATGAACGTTATGAAAAAGCCCAGCTGTCAATCCGTTTTTTTTTTTTTTTTTTTCCTCTCTCTTTCTTTTTACTTTCCATTACCTATAAGGTATAGAAAGTATTGTAATGTAATCGGTCACTTTTTTGTGTTTAGCATCAATAATTGAATTTAATTATGTGTTTTGAAAAGAAAAAAAAAACACTGCCAATTATGGACACAATACTTCCTCGTGATTGCTTCACATTGTAAACACGTGCCAATTTTGAGATTTTATAGAAAATTACTTATATCTCCAAAACGGCTCAACCGATTTTCTTCAAATTTGTTTTATATGGTAGAATATCGTTTTCTCTACATTCTAAATTCCACAAAAAATTCTGTATTGGCAAGTCGTGGTCCTTATTTTTTTACTTTTTTGTCCAAATTTTCGGATTTTCTTAAATATCAGAGTCAAATTATAATTAATTTAAAAAAATATATAATAATCTATGTTAAACAATAATATGCATATTCTTACAAAATTTCATTGAAATCGGGTGTACCGTTCACGAGATATAAGCGTTTAAGTAAAAAGTTAGTGGTCAGGCGCATGGTCTCTTTCACCCAGAACCGCTAGTATGAATTCGATGAATTTAAAATGGGACCATCTACAGAATGTCTCCTAGATGTGTGCAAAATTTCATCAAAATCGGTCGAGTAGTTTCCGAGATTTGCGCGTTACAAGGAATCGTTTTAACAGACAGACCGACAGACCGACAGACGGACACAAAACCAAATTTACTCAGTAGGTCATGAAGCGTCCAGAAATATGAAAAAAATTGAAATCGGAGCAAAAAAATATTTTTTTTTACAAAAACGAACACAATAGGTACTTCCGATTTCTAATATTAGAAATTTCTCGGAAGTAAAATACATCACTAATTACAAGTCTCTCGTACCTATCTCATTGGTTGTAGGTAAAGAAAAAGTAACACAGTTCATCAAAAATGAAAGAAAAAAAAAGAACCCGTTTTTTTTCGAGCTGTTTTTGAAAAGTTTGTTATTATACGTTATACCTACATTTGCTATAACAAAAGATAACTTGTCCTTTTACATGACTGTTTGTGTTGCTACTTATAATCAAATTCAACTATTCAACACGAACAAGTGTTCAACACGAACAAAAACATTAAAATTCGTTAAAGTTGCTGGACTCAAGTCGTAGTTTGTTTTGATCGTGTGTCACATGTGTATGCACTGGGAATGTCTAGGAAAACTAGTATTGCCATGACCTAGTGGTGACAAGGCGTTGCCATGCGACAGTCCGCATATTTCTATTATCAGTTGGGATCAGACAAACGTAATCAAAACGGTGGAATAAATGACGTCTCAACGGGCACGTCACTAACGCATTAGGGTCGTGACCTAGGTCTAATTCCAGCACTTTCACTTTCAAAATCCCCAAATCTACCTTTCAATCGTCAAAGTTATAATAATAATACTCTATAGTGAAGGTAACCACCAGGCGAGGTTAATGATTAAAGCATTTTCTACCACCTAACCCTCAGAGTCTTATTATCATGTGGTCACAAACTCAAATTAATGAGGAAAAATTCATTTACTCGGGGGGATTCGAACCAACGTTCGTATTTGAAAGTTCGTTCAAATATACCACTTAGAGTGTGTTGGTTACCCAAATATCCCAATCAGAGTGCAATTGAAAGGGAAATTTCGGGATTAGGAGAGTGAGAAAGCTTTCTAGAATAAGGCCTTAGTGAAGAAAAACTAGTTTTATTAACACACCTAACCCTCAGAGTCTTCTTATTCTGTGGTCACAAAATCAAATTAATGATGAAATCTAATCTATTAATATTATTATTATTCAACTCTTTATTAACAGTACATAATATTTATGTACAAACAAATACAAAATTGACAACACTATAAATAAGAAAAAGATATACAACATAGATAAAATATATACAGATCTCCTAACTAAACGGCGGCGGGGTTATTGCCTATGACAATCTCTTCCACCCAACTCAACGTGATCTCCAGATCACAGATCCACGCGCTAGCAATAATTCGCTTAATGAAATCCATCTCAACTCCAGGTGAAATCGCCATCCGTGTATTCCGAGCATGTAACGAGCTGGGCATCAAATCCGTAGCCATCTACTCCGAGCAGGACAAGATGCACATGCACAGACAGAAGGCTGACGAGTCGTACATTGTGGGCAAGGGACTGCCCCCTGTGGAAGCCTACCTGAACATCCCAGAGATCATCAGAGTTGCCAAAGTAAGTTACAATTTACAATACAATACTATGTTTATACTGGAAGTTATTATTATTATAAAACCTGGTTGCAGGGTTTCAGCTGAAACACCATACAATTAACACTGCGACCTAGTGAGATCTATTGTGACCATACTGCAAGTTAAATTTGTGTTAAATGCAATATACATATCAATAAATAAAACATAGTTTAACACACAAAAATAATGGATAGTTTTTGCTACACCTCTGTCAACTTTAGTCCAGATTTTGCATTCTGTTTTATACTTATAGGGAAATGTTGGTTCTGACTTGTGATTCTGTCTAGTAATTGCGTCGTTCTTGATAATGCCCGATTGAGACTAAAGAGTTTCATCTGTTTTATTGCAAGTTAAGTTTTTATCTTTTAGTGTCTTCACTATGGACTCATGTATATCTCACCAGTAGTAAAAACACATGTTGAATTTCCCGCTTCGTTTCTGATCGCCAGGAAAATGACGTGGACGCTATCCATCCCGGTTATGGTTTCCTATCAGAGCGATCCGACTTCGCGCAGGCTGTCATCGACGCCGGCATCCGATTCATCGGCCCCAGTCCACACGTGGTGCAACAGATGGGAGACAAAGTGGCGGCCCGAACAGCCGCCATTGATTCCGGGGTGCCCATTGTACCTGGTAAGTAAAATTTATTACAAATGCTGTATTTTATTAGATTACTGAATTAATGAAATAATACTAAGTCGTTGACAACTGTCCTTTAAATCGACCTATCTTAACCCATACCATGGTAACATAAATTAATGGACACCAACGGTAACATTGGTCTGACAGACCCAATACTCAAAAATATTAATTTTGGAAAAACGAAATGATTACATACAAAATAATTGAACTAACATTTATTAAGAACTTGAGTTTCAAAGACAAGAACAACTTTTTTGGGAATATTTTGCTCCCATTCCAACCTACCCCAGAGCGCGGTATAACAAAATGGCGTCAACAAGCAGGCGAGACCCAGATGTTACCATGCGAAGGTTAATAGTGTGCTGTCTGGCTTATTTTAACTTTAATCCTGTTTCATAATGTGGCCCTAAATGTTATTCTTCCCCGTACATATTTCACGGCCAGCCGCTAACTTATTTTTCATTTAATTTGGTAATTTGCCCGATGAGTTAGAAGACGCAATCTTCGATTCCTGGGTCTTTATTCGCAAGCGTCATATACAGCCGCGAAACACGTAGGCAGAACAGAGTTTACCTTACCGAATCCATTTTTCTTAGTAGCTTAAACAAAGTCTCATTTATTGGTTTATCAAGTCACCAACATCTATATTGTCTATTGATTTCCAGGTACCCCGGGTCCAATCACAACCACCGATGAGGCGATGGAGTTCTGTCTGCAACACGGTCTTCCAGTCATCTTCAAAGCTGCCTACGGAGGAGGAGGCAGAGGAATGAGGGTTGTGAGGAAAATGGAGGTGAGTAATAAGGGTTGTGAGGGAAAATGGAGGTGAGGAATGAGGGTTTGTGAGGAAAATGGAGGTGAGGAATGAGGGTTGTGAGGAAAATGGAGGTGAGGAATGAGGGTTGTGAGGAAAATGGAGGTGAGGAATGAGGGTTGTGAGGAAAATGGAGGTGAGGAATGAGGGTTGTGAGGAAAATGGAGGTGAGGAATGAGGGTTGTGAGGAAAATGGAGTGGTGAGGAAAATGGAGTGAGGAATGAGGGTTGTGAGGAGGGAAAATGGAGGTGAGAAAAGTCTTTTGAAGAATTGAGATTGTCTGGCAAAAGACATGCAATTTCACAAAGTTATAACAATTCACGCTAGTCTGGTACTCTAGGTAGCGAGGGATTTCGTTGGTTCAAATCCTACCCAGTGCATGAATTATACCTCATTAATTTGACTTTGACCACCTCGCCTGATGGTTCCTCGATTAGCATATTATATGATATATAATAAACGATTTATTATTAATTATATCCATAGGTACTATTTCATTATTTATGTTTCAATTGTCATTTTTTTAAAGTAAGTCAGATATCACGTTTATTTTTTTAGAAGTCTGACTAATTAAAAAATTACGTTCTTGTAATTTTCTAATCACAGTTCCTCTTCTCCTCAGGATGTTGAAGAGAACTTCCAGCGTGCCACATCAGAAGCCAAGGCTGCTTTCGGCAACGGTGCCATGTTCATCGAGAAATTCATCGAGCGACCCCGCCACATCGAGGTGCAGCTTCTGGGAGATAACGCCGGAATGTTGTTCCACCTGTACGAGCGAGACTGTTCCGTGCAGCGGCGGCATCAGAAAGTCGTCGAAATCGCTCCTGCCCCTCATCTAGACGTTGCTGTAAGCGTCAAATTAAACCAATCAGAAATGAGGAGCATACGTGCAAAAATGAATATCTCCAAAAATACAAAAATGGAGTTAGGAATTGATTCTAACAGTTTATACTGAGCGGAATTCAAAAATCAAACAATAAACGACCTTACTCGAACACAACCTATAGTAATTGCGCTTTCAAAACGACAGTATCAATCAAATCTGAACAGATCCATACTTGATTCTATATTGTTTTACTTTTCATAATATCAATTTTTCCTTCATACTGAAAATTCATATTTCCGGAGATGTTCATTTTTGCACGTATGCTCCTCAAATTATCTTAAAATAGGGTACATGAACCAGTTATTCGAACCACAACCACAACAGCTGGATGGTATCTCCGCCAAAGATTGTCCCTCGCAATACAGAAGGGCAATGCAACGTCAATATTAAGAACCCTCTCAGTTCATGAAGAATTGGAAGAAGTTTTCATGAAATACACTCTGATTATTCGATAGTTTTCTTCCGCGTTTTTTTAACTTCTTATCACAAAAAATTACATAAAGGAAAAACAAAATGATCTCTGAGTCGATAGTGTTCCTTTGTACTTTTCATTTGGTATGAACAAGATTTCTTTTATTTTATTTTTAAAGTCTCGAAAATCATGGTCGCTTTTTTTCGCTGTCAAAAAATAAGAGCATGTACTCTATAAAATACATTTACATTCATTTATAATAAACAGAACTCCGAAACAGCTGGACCAAATGACTTCCAATTTGGCACAGAGTCTTCTTTTGGTTTGTTAGTTCGCAGTAAGAAAGATTTTTCTAAAAAATTCAAATAGGACACCAACCACGGGCAAATATCTCAACGGCGACAAAGTGACGGGTCTTAGCTAGTTCGGTACCTATAAATGATTGAAAATATAAGAAAGAAAAAAAGAAAAAAAAATGTAACGAAATTCCCGACAGGATAATGTAGAAAAACTCATATTGAAAAATTATAGGACTACAAGTAACTTGTTCTCATTTTGTCATACTATTTGTTTGCAAAATCCTAACGACCTCGTTGTCCTTGTATAACAGGCCGGAATAAAACTTTTCCCATGATCAGAAACTGGAAATTATTATCTCAACAGTGTCGTAAGCAAATGCGTTAGCCTAAAGCGGTTTTAGCCTGTCACTAATCAATTAAATTTTAGTCAGATGTAGTTGACAATAATTGACGCAGGGTTGAATGATTAATTAATCTAGGTCATTGGGAAGTGAGAATACATCAAATATACAATTCTCCGTTTCGTGGGCCTGTCTATTGATTTTTCAAACACTCACCGGAAGTTGCAGACACAGAAATATTTAATCAAGTCTCAAATCATTTGTTTGAAGTCAGAGAAACTTCATTTTGAGTGGTACCTAATTGGAAAATACTGTTCCGAAATTATTTGAGATATTCAAAAAAATTGTTACCATTTCTGGCGGAGTTGACAAATATTTCCACTTCGAATAGGTCATATTTTGGGGATCTTTTGTTCAGAAAATTGGATAATGTCTTTTGAAAATTGAACCGTAGACCAGGAAATTCTGAAATACTAGAAGAGGTAGACTGGTACAGGTAACAATTAATTATAATAAATACCTATAATATCAAATTACGAGATTTCATAGAAGAAGGTTCTTCCAACAACGAGAAGTCTTTCTTTTTTGCACATTTAAACAACAAGAACAATTTTTGTACAAAATATCGTCTTCCTAGGTTTTAGCACTTCGGAGACATCAATGAGTGAATGAATTAAGAATCAGACAAAGTAAATATAAAAATTATTAATATTATTATTTTAAAGTATGTGGTTTTCTTTTGACAAAAATTCTTGATCAAAGAGTAAAAGGAAAACAAATTTGAGGAAGACCACTGATGAGAGGGATTCACAAAATCTTGGACTGGATAAACACAGAAATTTTTGAAGAATGTAAAAGTAGGGCAGAAGATAGAACCAATTGGAGACATAATGTTTGGAGATTAACATAGCAACCTTGTGAATTAGAAGAAGCTACCTGTTGGCATAATGGGACTACCTGTCTAGAGCTGACAGTCTAAATACAAGATCTGTTTGACTGCTAGAGTAAAGGGACTTTTCAGTCTTACCTCGGCAGTATAAACAAGGTATATTCTATTCTAAATATTATTATTATTTCGCAAACTCAATTGCCTTCTTTCTTTAAAATATCATCAGTAAAAAAATTCTTCTACGTTTGGATATCATGTATAATGCATCAGGATCTCTAGTAGTTTCAATATATCTTCTCTTGATCCGTAGAATGCCAATATTATGATCTTTTCAAATGTCTTTGAGAGGGTGGATCCATTTTTCTTTCTTTTAAATTTATATAATTAAAATTTTGATGATGAAAATTTGAAAATTCGACCAGGACCTGCAAGCCATACCGGCGCGTGCCTGGCTCTATTCTAAATAAAGCACTACTTATTCTGACCTGTAATGTAAGAATTATTTATTTAATTTCAGGTGAGGAACAGAATGACTGACTTAGCCGTTAAGCTGGCGAAACACGTCGGCTACTCAGGCGCAGGCACAGTGGAGTTCCTGGCGGATGAGGGCGGTAACTTCTACTTCATTGAGGTGAACGCTAGACTGCAGGTCGAGCACACCGTGACAGAAGAAATTACGGGGTGAGTATGCTGAGCTAAATCCAGGTAGCGGAGGGATCCATTGGTTCGAATCCCGCCCAGTGCATGATTTTTCCTCATTAATTTGAGTTTGTGACACTGTTCTCCTCCCTGTCGTCCCCCAGCCAGACTGTCTTTAGATATATTCCTAAGGAAACGTTCACATTTCACAGTGGATCTCTGACAAGACTCTGAGGGTTAGGTGGTAGCAAATGCTTTGAGCATTAACCTCGCCTGGCGGTTACCTTCCACTAAAGAGTATTATTATTATTATAAAGTCCAAGGATAAAATTTTACTAACCAACCAGAAGAAGTAATGGGTCTCATTAATGCAGCACTCCCAAGGCGTATTATGAAGTGGTCAAATAGGAGGATAACTTGTCATGTCTCGGCTAGGTTTCGAACTTGCAACCTCCAGATTATAAGACATACACCATGACCACTGAGCTACCGGAACAGACTATGTTGTTGTTGTTGTAGCCAGCTTGGCTATAGCTGGAGGGGTGAGTGATGGTCTCCAGCCAACTTTATTTCAAAGTTGGCCCGTCCTGAACCACATATTTCTCTGTGCGATCAACCATCGTGAGGACTTGGACTTTTCTTTATAAGCCATCAAGCTAGCCTGGCTTGTAAGGGTTGGCTAGTCAGTTCTCTGTTTATAGTCCTCTGGCGAGACACTGGTCTTCTCCCTGTTTAACGTCCCCCAGCCAGACTGTCTTTAGATATATTGCTAAAGAAACGCTCACATTTCAGAGTGGATCTGGTGCAGTCCCAAATCCGAGTAGCGGAAGGAATGACCTTACCAGAGCTGGGACTCACCCAGGACAAGATCCAGTGCCAAGGCTTCGCCATCCAATGTCGTGTCACCACGGAAGATCCCGCCAAGAACTTCCAGCCCGACACTGGCCGTATCGAAGTGTTCCGCAGTGGAGAGGGTATGGGTATTCGTCTTGATGGTGCCTCGGCGTTCGCCGGTGCGATCATCTCGCCCTACTATGACTCGCTGCTCGTGAAAGTGATTGCGCACGCAGCCGACTTGCAATCTTCCTGCGCTAAGATGAACCGAGCCCTGCGCGAGTTCAGAGTCAGAGGTGTAAAGGTGAGAGAGGCAGAACATATTTCATACAAATTATATGTGACAAGGATGCATTTTCATCTGGACTAATTCATAGCCACAAGATAACAACTCGCATGTCAGTTCAGAGTTAGAGGTGTAAAGGTGAGAGAGGCAGAACATATTTCACACAAATGGGAGAGCAGATAGCATGTGTGACAGGAGAGAAGAGAGCAAAATCATACTTGATGCAACGAATAAGTTTGGCTGTTCAGGTTGGAAATGCGGCGAGTGTGTTGGGAACAATGAAGAGGACAGCAGATATGTGGGAGGTGTTTTATCTATGAGTTAAACGAATTTGTATTTTAAAAAATATAACTCAACGGATTTTGATGAAATTTAGTAAGAAAATTTCATACAAATTATATGAGACTAGGATGCATTGTCATCTGGAGTAGTTCATAGCTACAAGATAACAACTTGCATGTCGAACTTGTTGAATAAAGGGAGCCAGAAATCAGGCATTTAACATTGGTGAGCAAGTATTGATAGTAACTTTGTTGTTATTGTAACTGACCTCAGTGGCTTGGTCGATTAGGCGGTGAACTTGTAGGAGGTCGGTGGTTTAAGTCCCAAGCTAACCAAAAAAAATCACTGCCAATTATGGATACAATCCTTCCTTATGATCGGTTCACATTGTATACACGTGGCAATTTTGGGATTTTATACTAAATCACTTGTATCTCCAAAACCACTTAACCGATCTTCTTCAGCAACGGATAAGATGCAATGCATACCTTTCTAAGCTTAGAAAGGCTGCACTCGAAAAAGAAATTAACGCATCAAATAAGAAATAATAAGACTGTGAACAATTCAATATTTTTCACACAGTTATCTATTTTAAAGCATTTTATCAAAAGTACAGAATAATAATTCAAATATTTGAAACCAACAGACGAACATCCCATTCCTTCTCAACGTGCTGACCAATCAGAAGTTCGTAAATGGTGCTGTCGATACTTACTTCATCGACGAAAACCCTCAACTGTTCACCCTGCAACCAACCAAAAATCGTGCCCAGAAGTTGCTCAACTACTTGGGAACAGTTCTAGTCAACGGACCCTCGACTCCTTTGGCAACCAGCTTGAAACCAGCCGAAGTTACTCCACCAGTTCCTGAAATCCCATTGGGTGAGTTTTGCGTTCGTTTTGAAAAATGTGTTACCATTTTTTTCTGTTCTGTTTTCAAGAACTTTGCTAAATGAGTAATTATGTTTTGATAGTGTTTTCGTTTTACGAAATGTATTTATGTTGTGATAGCATGGGTGAGATGTTTTGTAAATATTTGTAAGTATTTCAATTAGATAATTATGTTTAAGGCTAATTATTGAAAGTATAAGGGGAAGATGTACCTATCATAGGTGACACATCGTCATGAAAAAATTTGAGCACATGTTCAATAGTTGTGACATATAATTAAAGATATGATTTAACTGTCTGCTAAGAAGAATTGTTCAACGAAGCACCAAGCACTCAAACCAGACTAGACCATCTTGGACAGTTTATTGTTAAATTTATTTACTAAAATCTCACTGACTAGCCTATATTTTAGGGTAGGTAATTCAAGAAAAATTAGTTCTCAGTGATTAGCTCATCTGTATTTACTATTTTGTATAGAAACATCTATGGATGTAGAATACTTTTTGACATTTTCATGTCTTTGCTCTGGCACATAACCAAATTATGTGACGAAATTATGTAACGATATTATGTAACGATATTATGTAACGATATTATGTAACGAAATATCGAATTGTAAGGAGAGAAGTCTTCTAATATCGGATATCGATATTATGGTTCGATATTATCGATATACCTAATATCGATATTTTCGTTTCGATATTGCAACCCTAAGAGAAGAGGGTGTCATGCGCACAATACGAAATTTGGTCAGTTGGGTTTTGGACCTTGAATAGTAAAGATGAAAATGTCGAAATGGTTGCAGACTCGTATGCAAGCGTTTTTTTTTTTTTGGAAATTTCTAAAAAAAATGAGAGTGAGCAGTTTTAGGTAATAGAAAGTCGTGTGATGTTCACACCAGTTTGTTTTAGATTAAACAAACAGTATTTGAAGGGAAATATATTTACTCACACATTAGTATTTTTTGTATATTTTCTCATTAATTATAACTCAGTTTGAATACTTTGTCGACTATGAGTGGCACAAGTGTCACATAATGAAGAACCCCTCCTATATTTTGATCCATTAAAAGCGGGTACACTAAAACGTTTTCTTTGCGTTACTGAATTATCCGGTATGTACATATATTGAGTCTACAAATAAATGAAAGCCTGCTCTAACTGATGAACTATAAATTAGTTATAATCATCAAATGAACTTATACAAAGGTACGTTTCAGTATTTGTTTATTTAATTTTAAAAACCTCATTTTCAGTCTAGACTCCTCTAATTGTTTCCTCAGCTTTCAATATAGGATTTTGTTTTTGCTGATGTTGACAAGTTTACTTGGGATATAATGAAGAGATTTTATTGCAACTTTTGTTATCAAATGTAGCTTTGCCCAAAACGTAATTAAAGCCTTTTAGTGTACGAGATTAGCTATAGAAAATTATTTTGTTTGTTGGTATTCTAATCATAGGTTCCTCATTCTAAAATAACGTAAAATTTTGATTGTTTGTACAAAAAAAGAGAGAAAAGTTTATTATATAATATAACTATCAATTCTCTCTTCTGTTTTGACAACGTAGCCGGGAAGGGTCCATCGAATAGTACGTACCGAAGGGATTGTAAATATTGTGTGTTGTTTTCTAGATTTTGCACACTCGCATTTTGTAGTTTTGTTATTGCACAGCTGAATAGGGTGATTTACATTTCATGTAGACGTTTGAATCTTTTGGGGAGATTTTCTAACTGGACTAGAACGTCAAATCATAAAATTCGTGTAACAAAAATATGCTTAATTGTAGATGGATTTGTATACTTTACTCTTGCTTTTTTGCGTGTCAACAAGAAGTACTATTATTTTTTTATCTTGGAACTTAAAAATCTTTGAATCGGCTAATCCAATTCTGAATTGTTACTCATTTTGTGATTTGGCTCTGAGCAATTACTCGTGGCGAAACGGTTGTTTCGCGGGAGAACGCCTCCCAGAAACTACAGTGCTTATATAATGGTTTCATTCACTGGATTAATATCAGTGTATCTCAGAAAGTCGAATCTTTATGATGAAGAGATCCAGCTTGAAAATCTCCCTTCACTGGATTAACATCAGTGTATCTCAGAAAGTCGAATCTTTTTTGATAAAGAGATCCAGCTTGAAAATCTCCCCAACTGTTTCCGTTCGCCTTTTCATTTCTTACACACTCATTTGTTTCAACTTGTGATGTAGATTACTCCGCTCCTCCAGTGAAAAACGCCGCCGGTGACCTTGAATATCAACGTGAGTATGTTTTCAAACTAAATAGCTTACTTTCAGCAAATGTTTCATTCCACAAAATACTTTTTTTTATAGCACAATATGGAAATTTATGGAAATTTTCCGTGAAATCTACTTGAAAATTTCATATCAAATAAATTTATTTAATATAAAATATTAATAGGTGCCTAGTTATTATAGGTAGTGCATTCACTAAAAGGCTTTTACAAAATGAAATTCTTTTGTACACTATATCGTATCTGAAAGTTAATATGTCATCATGAACTTTCGGTCTGTTATAGTAGACCTCCTGTTAAAGTATATAGTTTTAATTATTTTTGAGAGTAGATTTTCTCCAGGAAAATATCCGAACACATTTTCGGAAAAAGCGAGCATCTTCTTTTGTGGAATGGAACACTAGCGTGGGGAATATTTATGTGATTTTAACTTAGCTTCACTGCTTTTAAATGTAAAAGATGGACTTTATTGTGTGATTCTTTACGATTTTTTAAAATCAATATGGTTTCTTATTAGAATACAGGAGAACCTATTTTTCTATTTCATAACACTGATTGGTTTATAATCAAGTTAATCTTTATGAATATGACTATTTCACTTTTTTGGGTTCAATATTTTACTTTAGTATTTAGAATTAAATGCAACATTAAATTTTGCCAATTTGAGCAACTGCTTTGATATTTCATATAACTTTTTCGACTTATTTTATCCTATGACATGAAAAATACATCAAATTGATGTAGAATAATTGTACATGGTACTTTTCTTTGTGTTGGTGTTAAAATTGTTTTTTCAACTTTCAACTTTGCTCTTTGGGAACATCAGTTGATATCACATTTTTATTCCTCTTGAAAGTTTAGTAGTGTATAACTATATCTGTTAGAAAAATATTTTGTTGTAGAGAAATGATGTAATACAACCAACGGACAGAACCCTATTGGCATGGGTTTTAGAATTCGTTCAAGTTACCTACCACCAGTTTTTCGATATATTATGAACTTTTGATCTAGTAACTTGTTATTTACGTAGCTTTCAACATAGAAGATGTTGATTTTAATTGTGAAGTTTTTTGATTTGTTTTTTTTTTTCTCTCTATCAATCGTCCATTTTTTCCGATGGGAAGAAACTAAGTTTTATTTAAAGAAAGAAAGAAAGAAAAAAAAAAACATCTGTTATCATAAAACTCATCAATTTTTGAACTAGTATTTCATAAGTTACTTCAGACATTGGTCTCACATATTTTTTACTTTTTACTTGAGGGTCCATTATTATTTCTCTTACTACTCTTTCTGGGGTTTTCTTTATAGGGATAGAAATATTAACAAAAATTACATTTTATAAATAGGGCCCCGACACACTATTTTGACGTAGTCAGAGCTTTAGCCCTGGACATAGATATACAGGAGACTAGGTAAGTACTCAGTAAGCAAGAATTGTAAACAGTTTGTGAGCTTTTGTGTGTGTTTCGCCATCCTTAAAGCGTCTTCATGTCTTCAAAGCAAAGTATGGATTTGTGACAAAGCATGTCGCAGTAACTTACAGAATCTTTGAAACAATGTTATGTTCTTAATAAAAAATAAATAAAAAACATTTACACAATAATGTGTCAATAAGAAAAGTGAACCCTTGATATTCAATGGTCATACTTGACCCCGCCCTTGGGAATCAATGCTATGGACTTGAAAAGTAAATTTAAGGAACTTTGACTTTTTTAAATTTTAATTGTCTATTTTACTGTGATCTGTCCCTTGTCCATTATTGTACGTAATTCATCGCAACTATTTGTGTAGTAATTTTTTAATATCTATAACCAACTACGTATAGAAAGTATGGCAATGGGTCAATTTTTCAAGTCTTTCGGGTTGTGTTTCTTGAAGACTTATTTTATATTATATAATTAAGTATACAACTTTTTAAAGCATGTTTTGTAAAGAAAAAGAAAAAAAAACATTGTCCACCCTCTACCTTATTGATTTTTTGTTGATCAAACGCGCTTTGCATGGTTTAGGCATGGCGCTATGAATTTAGTATCAGGGGTGTAGAGAAGAAAGGTCACTTCTATTTCCTACAATCAATTCTCTCCTATTTCAGTTATCCATGAATTGATTTTTTTTTTTTTTTTTTTTTTTTTTATTATTTATGATCTACAAAATAGTAAGAGAGTTCAACAGAAACATAAAAAATATGATTTTGAAGTATTTTGGATTTATTTTGTCTTCCGAATACTATTTCAATAGTGTTCAATTTTTTTCGGATTTCAATAGCGTTTACTATTTATATTTAAATTTTGTTGCTATGTGTACATTATTTTCAAAAAAGATAGTAAAGTAAAGGGAAAATAAATCCTAATAATAATTTGTTCTTTTTGTTGTGCAAAGGTTTCACTTCACCAGGGCTTTTAACCCTTGTCTTTCCTTACGAAGTTTTCCTCACCTGTACGTATTTGAGGTCAATTATTTTAACTGTCTTTCATTAAACATTTCCTATTTTTGTATTGCATTTTCAATGTTATATAAAGGAAGTAAAGGGAGAGGTCTAAATACAATTTGTTCTCTAAGTTCTGCAAAGGTCTCACTTAAAAAGGGCTTTAAACCCTTGTTCTTTTTCTACGAAGTTTCCCTTATATGTGCAGATTTGAAGACAATTCTTAGAACTCTCTTTCATCCAACATTTCCACATGATCATTTCAGAGATCCAACCACCCCAGGGCCTGCGTCAAATACTGAAAACGAAAGGTCCCGAAGCTTTTGCAAAGGCTGTGCGAGCCAACAAGAATCTCTTTCTTATGGACACGACATTCCGTGATGCCCATCAGTCTCTCCTGGCTACCAGGTTTGTAAAATCTTTGTTATCATTTTCTTTATTACTTATTACACTCTATCCTCAGAAGTTTTCATAAGTTTAGGTGTTAATATTGGGCTAAATTTACTGTATAAAAGAAAATAATAATTATTATTCTATTCAATTTAGTTGTAATATCGAGATCACGGCACGGTCACATTAATTTTCAAATGTGTGAAAATATTTCAAATGTATACTTCTTTCAATTTGCCATTTAATTATTCCTCATCTATTTGGGTATGAGACCACATAGTTATTATGTTATTGGGGTAGTTATGGGCACGTTCGTCTATCTGTATTGTACTTTCTAAACAAAGAAATAAATCAAAGTCTGAAAGTTATAGACGTTTTGATCTTATTGGGGAAAACGACCCGTGCTTTTTGGCACATGGGTCTATGTTATGTTTATAACACTCATCTCACTCAATTTCTCCTCTGATACTTTTCAGGGTCCGTTCACACGATCTGCTCAAGATTTCTCCGTTCGTGGCGCACAAGTTCAGCAACCTGTACGCTCTGGAGAACTGGGGCGGGGCCACGTTTGACGTAGCGTTGCGATTCCTGCACGAGTGTCCCTGGGAAAGACTCGAGGAGATGAGAAAGCAGATCCCCAACATTCCCTTCCAGATGTTGCTGCGAGGTGCCAACGCTGTCGGCTACACCAACTATCCGGATAACGTTGTCTACAAGTAAGTTTCAATTTCAACTTCTTCTCACTCTTCTGTTTATCTCTATATATAAAACAGAAAAAAGGACTACCTACCTACCTATGTTTGTTTGATTGTCCGGAGTTGTTTAGCCAAAACGGTAAGAGATAGCGAAAAATGTCTCAGAATTGCCCCCCCAAAACCATTATCGCTTTGTCCAGAAAAATTATAAAAAGTTCAAAAAGGCATTGCTGTCCAGCAGTACGGCCATGCCTTAGTAAATTTGAAATTTAGTCCCGTTGCAAAGCACGGGCAAACGGCTAGTACTGATTAAAATAAAGAGGTTGGTTGATGGCATGGATATTCAGAACTATTACCTGCTGATGAGAGCAAATAAGCTCGAAACAGCTGTCCAGGTATGTTCTGATATTCATGTACATCTAGTACAACTTCTCACTCTTCTGTTTATACTGATACTGATTTCCCGATGTAATGTA
Organism: Bactericera cockerelli; assembly: GCA_024516035.1. NCBI lineage: Eukaryota > Metazoa > Arthropoda > Insecta > Hemiptera > Triozidae > Bactericera > Bactericera cockerelli. The sequence goes on from CM044967.1 coordinate 8,224,803, forward strand.
TCACACGGTTCCGGGATCTCCTACGTCTTCTGAGGATAGGTTTTAAGTGGGTAAAAATCCCACACCCCAAGGAGTGAGGAGGTCTTTAGAAGATTTTCCTATCCTCACAAAAAAAGTAAGTTTCAATTGATGGATTTTAAATTTTAAAATTAAGATCGGGTATCAATCGATTTTGATTAGGTAAGTCAAAAAAGATTTGAAACAATAAAAAATGGAACAATAAAATTGCGCAAAATTGGATTTTTAATCCTGACCATTGAAACCAAATTTGAATAGGTACGAGTAGGATGCATATTTTACTAACTTCAACAGCTCTTATGAGTGTGAAAGAAGAAGTTTCACAGATGTCAAAAAGTGTTACTACGCTACACACAAGAAAAAAAAAATCTGATTTATATTGTAAAAAGTTTGTTTCAGGCATATAAATTCCTAGATTAGATTATAATTAGACCAAAGTTTCGAAATTTATTAACTAGGTACGCAAACCTTAAACCTTCTTAGAAATTACGACTCCCTGATAAATTAATCTGTTATGCAATGTGCATTGTGTAGTGAAAAAAGCAGTTAATTGAATAATTCGTTACATTCCCATTTTTGAATCATCAAACACCTCGGCCGAGGTGTGAAGAATGCCCTTTACAAAGAAAGAGACAGCGCGGCAAAGTGTATAGTAACGGTAAACTTATAAATACCCTGTTTCTACTGATGTGCAACTGGCAATAAGGCATGCCCAGCGATAACATGTTCGTGCAACTCAAAAGAGGCAGCAATGCCTTACGTACCTCTTTCCATGCGTAATAATAAAAATGAAAGGGAAAATGAAAGCGCTTGAATGCGGACATAGCTTTAGGACTGTTAGTTATCATATTTGTGTTAATCACTTTCGTGATATCACAACTACTCAAACTCGCTTTACTAAATCTACGCTGAAACCGGGACTTGAACCACCGACCTCCAGGTTACAAGTCCACCGCCTTATCGATCAAGCTACTGAGGTCGGATGTAGTTTTAGGACTTTTTTTTATTTATTTTTTTATTTATTTTCTTTATTTATTTATTTTCTTTATAAAGAACATTTATACAAAGTTACTTCTCCTAAGCTTTGAATGTGATCTATCATTTCCTATTTTTTCAGATTCTGTCCGTGCAAGTCGGTATAGACGTGTTCCAGCAATGAAAATGAAAGCGCATGAATGCGGACATAGCTTTAGGATTGTGATCTATCATTTCCTCATTTTTCAGATTCTGTGATCTGTCCGTGCAAGTGGGTATGGACGTGTTCCAGCAATGAAAATGAAAGCGCATGAATGCGGACAGCTTTAGGATTGTGATTATTATTATTATACAATTCTTTATTAGATATAAAAGGACATTATGTACATATAGATAATAATTTTAACAGTGAAAGAATGAAAAAAAAACAATAAATACAATAAAAATGAAAAAGAATAGAAAATATTTGAAAACATATGTCCTAACTAAAGGGCAGGGTTATTGCCTATGGCAATCTCTTCCACCCAACCCTATCTCTTCCACCCAACCTGTGATCTATCATTTCCTTTTTCAGATTCTGTGATCTGTCCGTGCAAGTCGGTATGGACGTGTTCCGAGTGTTCGACTCTCTCAACTACCTCCCCAACCTGATCCTCGGGATGGAGGCTGCAGGCAAGGCCGGAGGTGTGGTGGAGGCCGCCATCAGCTACACGGGTGACGTGTCCGACCCCAGCAAGAAGAAGTACGATCTCAAGTATTACCAGAACCTGGCTGACGAGCTGGTGAAGGCTGGAACCCACGTGTTGTGTATCAAGGTGGGTGGCCAATAAAATAAAACTCTCGAGAGAACAACTTTTCTCTGCTTTCCTTCATTATTAAATAACTGTTTTCATTTCACTCCTTCTTGGAGGCCCTTCTTGGGAAGTACTTAAGTAAAGTTAGCAATATTTTTCAGTGGGGTTTCTCGGCAATTCTTTTTTTTAATGAACATTTATTTTTATTATTATTTTTTTTTTTTTTTACTAACGTCTACACTGTTTTCCGATTCACACAAGATATTGTGTGTCACTAAATAACAGCAATAAGTGACGTGAGAGAACAATCATTACTGATTAGCCTCATTAAATAAGGACATGGCTTTGATGATAGGGGATTTATGCATATATGTTTCTTTTTTGTTATTTATTTAAATTTAAACATTTATTTAAAAAGAGGTCTGTAACATTCAGAGTCCTTGCCCTTGCAATTCTTTTCTTTTTCATAAATCCACACTGATTAGTATTTTCTTTGGAAAGATATAGCTGAATACAGCACATTTTCGGTTTATTCAATTGTATCAGCATTTACCAATACAACACCATAAAATGGCTGTAATATGGTATGTTGTTTTACTTTCACTTGCAATGTAAAATTTATCTCTGTGGAAATCATAGTAGGTAATTATTTTTATTGATGATCTGCTTTAATTCCGTATTCTATTTTTTAACAACTTTATATAGACGTACGTTTATGACTCAGAAAACACCCTTTTTAACTCTCAAGTATCTATATTTATTCAATATACCTAGTGTCAGATGGGTTGTCATGCAAGAGGTAACGCGGTCTTTAGACTGTCTAATCAGTATAAACAGAAATCAGTATAAACAGAAAAGTGAGAAGTTGTACTAGATGTACATGAAAATCAGAACATACCTGGACAGCTGTTTCGAGCTTATTTGCTCTCATCAGCAGGTAATAGTTCTGAATATCCATGTCATCAACTAACCTCTCTATTTTAATCAGTATAAACAGAAAAGTGAGAAGTTGTACTAGATGTACATGAAAATCAGATGTACAAAATAAGGGGAGTTAGTCACGATTATTAGTAAAATATTGTCTCCTAACTTTTCTCTTCTGTAACACCGCAGAAGTTACTTGTTAGCTTAGGTGATGTATTATGTATATACCTATTATGTAAAATAAAGTAAACCCATTCAAATTCAAATTCTCGTCATTTAAAGGACATGGCCGGTCTTCTCAAACCTCGCGCTGCCAAACTTCTCATCGAGGCTATCCGAGAGAAGCACCCCGACGTTCCCATTCACATCCACACCCACGACACTTCCGGCGCCGGAGTGGCTAGTATGATCGCTTGCGCTCAAGCCGGAGCTGACGTTGTCGACGTAGCTGTCGATTCCATGTCTGGAATGACGTCACAGCCGTCCATGGGAGCAGTAGTAGCATCCCTGCAAGGATCGGACATCGACACTGGTTAGTACAGAAATATTTTTTAATTTTTAATTTAATATTTTTATTTATTTTTAAGTGCAATACAAAACAGATGTATGTCAATTACAATGAAATTTGACATACACCCAATGACATTATAATACACTGTATACTTGATAAGAGAAAAAAATCCATGAATGTTTTGACAGTTGACTGTTCATATTTTACCCGAAAATTTATTACAGTATATAATGATGTATCCTTAATAAATACAGTTAGCACATACTGTTAACAAACATAGTATGAACTAAGCTGAAATGACTTAAGTTTTAAATATTTGTTTACACAACAACAACAAAAATATCTATAAGAACAATACTTTATTTATGGTATCAATCAATTGCATAATGGATCTTTTTCCTTATCCAATTATACCTATTTACTATAATTTATAATAAAAATTATTATATATTATCTTTTATCTATTTCCTAAGGTCTACATTGTAATAGAGGGCCAATAAACTTGTTATGTAAACCTTGTAACAAAAAAAATATTATTTCAGGACTGGATCTGAGAGACATCTCCTCGTACAGTGCGTACTGGGAGCAGACTCGTCAGCTGTACGCCCCCTTCGAGTGTACCACCACCATGAAGTCTGGCAACGCCGACGTTTACCTGAACGAAATTCCCGGTGGCCAGTACACCAACCTGCAGTTCCAAGCCTACTCTCTCGGCCTCGGAGAGTTCTTCGAGGACGTGAAGAAAGCGTACAGAGAGGCCAACCTGTTGCTCGGAGACATTATCAAGGTCACCCCGTCTTCCAAGGTCGTCGGAGATTTCGCGCAGTTCATGGTGCAGAACAAGTTGACGGCCGACGAAGTGCTGGAGAGAGCCGAGGAGTTGAGTTTCCCCAAGTCCGTCGTAGAGTTCCTCCAAGGTGCCATCGGTACACCGTACCAAGGATTCCCGGAGCCGTTGAGATCCAAAGTAAGTCTCTCTCTGAAGTTTTTTAAACAAAATAACGGAGTCTGCTCATGTTTATTGTATACGAGTTTAATTGGAAAATACAATTACATGCAACTTGGATGACTTCTATTAATAGTCCTCATGATGGTTGATCGCACATAGAAATATGTGGTTCAGGACGAGCCAACTTTGAAATAAAGTTGCCTAGAGACCATCACTCACCCCTCCAGCTGTAGCCAAGCTGGCTTCAACAACAACAACAACAACTTCTATTAATATTCGTATTTTATAACAAATATGATTAGGTATATCGTACATATTTTGTATTAACGTTCTCCGCTCTTTCTAGGTATTAAAAGACATGCCTAGAATCGAAGGACGTCCTGGTGCCAGTCTGCCTGCGTTCGATTTCGGCAAACTGAAAACCGAGCTTCAAGAGAGACATCCCGAGGCCACGGATCGTGACGTCATGAGTGCTGCCCTGTACCCCCAGGTCACAGAGGACTACTTGACCTTCAGAGAATCATTTGGACCTGTCGACAAGTTGGACACCCGAATCTTCCTGACCGGACCCAAAGTTGGAGAAGAATTTGAGGTGAGTTTCCAACGAAATGGTGAACTATTCAATGAAAGCTGGTTTGTTCTGTCTATTCGAAATGCTGAATTTCAGCCACCTTGGTAATTTATCTTCCTCGAAAGCTGGTTTGTTCTGTCCATTCTGAATGCTGAATTTTACCCACCTTGGTGATTTCTTCCTTCATGCATTCTCGTTGAATGATTGAAAAGGGGCACCTGCTGGCACTAGCTTTTATTCCCAACCTCTTAAATATTACCAAGTTTAAGATATCATATTTGTGTTAATCACTTCGTGATATCACAACTACTCAAACTCGCTTTACTAAATCTACGCTGAAACCGGGACTTGAACCACCGACCTCCAGGTTACAAGTTCACTGCCTTATCGATCATCAATCTACTGAGGTCGGTTCTTAAATATTACCATGGAAAATGAATGACTTTGAGTGATTCTCTTTTCTATTTCTATGTAAGTTGGTCGAGATGAGCTGATGTCAAACTTCAGCACAATCTGATGTTTACCTTGTTTGATGTGTGAACCTCTTCCGTTACAAAAAATCTTCCGACGTACAATCTAATTTTCCTCATGTTCCTACACTACATAGAAGAATATGTGTCTTTGTCTGGATTTGTTTTGTTCTTTTTGATTGATTATGTTACCATTATCATCGCATACAATATTGATTAGTAGGCAGAATGTTTTCATTGATAAAGAAGTGCATCTTGGTAGAACAGGAGTACACATAATTTTTACATTCAATAAATTCCATTATTATCAATACCTCTCATTATGAATGATTCAATAATAGAACGTTGCCTCAGGTTAGGCATAAGCTCCAACAATAAAACCAATTTCAATGAGGCTGTGCAACCACAGTGGTCATAATGCTGAGGAATGTTTCAAGTTCTAGTTCAAATTCTTCTTCCTGGGTCTGTGGTTTAGTGGGTATGAGGTATGAAGTGTACGAGTAATTTATACTTTTCTGTCGTCGTCTCCCATCTTTGTGGTTGATGTTGACATTTACTAACAAGCTGTTAAAAAAGCGTTTGGACAGAAAGACAAATTTTGATGTTGATAATATTTGAAATATCTAACCTCAAAATTCTATTGACCCGTTGTGATTTGAACGCCTGATTTATTATCACATAAATACCTCAACAATGCATCACCCACCCAAACTTTCATTTTAATCTGTATAGTTAAAGCTCAAGGTGCATCTGGTAAATTCAATACATGACTAACAATAGAGAATGAATGAGATTTACTTAACAATGAGTAGTCAAGACGAGAATCAAATAGAGCACTTTTTTATTAGCTTTTGTTTGTTCTTGACCATTGGAATTCGAACATTGATTGTCTATGTTCCTCAGCCATGGGCTAGTGTCTACCTTGAAATTTCACAATGTTAAAGGACTAACTGTCAATGAAATTTGATTCATAGTAAACTGAATGGAAACATTCCGAATCTTGAGGTCACGTGACATACAAGTTAGTCTAGGCTAGGCTATAATCTCCAAGAAATAAATACTCTTTTTTTATCGGTATAATTACTTATTTTACGAATAGGTATGAATAAAATATTGTGTCTAAAATCACATTTCGTAGTACGATATCATTGAAATCACAGATGTTTTGTGCTTCATAAATATACTGGCTCATGGCTGATAGACACATATTATAGGTCGTAGTGAAGCAGTAAACAAGGTGCTAAATTTGTAGAGTTCTGGTTGTTTGACGCATGAAATTTCATTCTTATGAATTTGAAATATTTATCACACACCCAGTAAGAAGTATCAAAGTAATAGCACTCGAAGAACAAAGGAATATAATATTTTTATTAGAGCAAAAAATGGGTGTAGGTATGTACGAGTATTACCTACTATTACAATGATAAAATTATGTGTTATTAAAATTTAGCGTTTGTATGTATCTACCATTATCACAAGCGTTCAAGCTTGACATAATAAAATAACCTTGAATCACAATTACTCAATAATAAACGGGCGAAACAGAACAAATAAATAGACGCCATTTTAATTCCTAACTTTCAAACCATAAATTTTTAGTTTTGTTTTATATGGCACCATAAAATTATTAAATGTGAAATAATTAACGAGTAAGTATGAACAATAATATTTTGCAGCAAAAAATATAATGTATAAATAATTTTACATTTATGATTTTTAATGGTCTAGCTGAGGTATTTTGCTCTCTAAACGTTAAAAGTCCGAAGCTTTAGGATTGAACGAGAACGGTATTTTTTTTTATACAAAATCTGATTCCTTAAACAATGGGAACCCTCTAGTCTTACAAGTTTATTAACACTTAAATCTATGATACCTTATTATCAAACAAAAATTCGAGTCAAAATTAGGAATTAGATGTTGTGTACAACCTCTGTGTAACTGGGGTCTTGATACTGTCAGAGCAAGACAGGTAAACCTATTATGCCAACTGTTTATTGTTTTAAATGGGAAAAAAGGATAACCAAGCCGAACTTGAGAATTTCATACTGTCTATTCATTCTGCCCTGAATCTTTTAATGATGCCTTTGCCCGAATCTATCTTTCCAGGTGACCATCGAGAAAGGAAAGACTCTGGGCATCAAAGCCCTCGCCACCGCAGCAGACCTCAACAAGAACGGAGACCGAGAGGTCTTCTTTGAAATGAACGGTCAACTGCGATCTGTGTTCATCCGAGACAAGGAAGCTTCTAAGGTAAGAGACACTATTTTAAACAAATAACTAAAGAATAACAACAGTCTTCAAGCACCTTTTAAAAGTTTTCATTCTATTAAAATGGCGAATCAAGTACCTTTTTCATATCTTTTTCTTCTTCTTTGATGAAAGGTGTCAGGGTGAATGGTGTTTCGAGTTTTGTACTTGACTAGCCGTTTGCCCGTGCTTTGCAACGGGACTAAATTTCAAATTTACTAAGGCATGGCCGTACTGCTGGACAGCAATGCCTTTTTGAACTTTTTATAATTTTTCTGGACAAAGCGATAATGGTTTTGGGGGGGTCAATTCTGAGACATTTTTCGCTATCTCTTACCGTTTTGGCTAAACAACTCCGGACAACAAAACAAACATAGGTAGGTAGGTAGGTAGGTAGGTAGGTAGGTAGGTAGTCCTTTTTTCTGTTTTATATATAGAGATGATTAGAAAATATTGCTTTCCCATTGCTAAGTACAAATCCAAACCTTTTTCATCCTCTTTAACCCGGGATCAGTACGGTTCGGTTTTGTAACGTATCCAGTACACGGTAACGTATACGGTTGTGAGAGAAATCTCTCACAACCGTACTGATTGCGGGCTAAATATAACTTCTAAATCACATTGTACTCATCACATTATACTTCTTGCGTCCTCAGGAGATGCACATTCACCCCAAGGCCTCCAAGAGTGTGGCTGGACAGGTCGGCGCCCCATGCCTGGATCCGTGATGGAAATCCGAGTTAAGGTTGGCGACAAAGTCGACAAAGGCGCCGCGCTTGTGGTGCTGTCCGCAATGAAGATGGAGATGGTGGTACAAGCTCCCGTGGCTGGCACCGTCAAGTCTATCGACGCTAACGTCGGCATGCGATTAGAAGGAGATGATCTGCTGCTTACCATCGAGTAAATTTCGCAGTGACTGCGACTTGAAGAATTGATTTAAAATGACTGAGTCTTGAACAAATTGTTTTTTTTAAAACGGCTGAATTTGAAAATTCGAAGGATTAAATCATTTGCTGGGGAGAATCTTGAATTTAAAATAACTTTAATATATTTTTGAACGTGTAGAGTTTAATCAATGAAAGAACTGTTTATGCACTATTGCTGGATTGATTGCGTACTGTTGAATTTACTGAAATGACCGTCGAAAAAACATCCTATGACCAGTGTACAGTGGTTGCTGTTGAACTTGCTGAGATCGTCTTGAAAGAACTGGTTCATAATACCTACCGTTTAATTTAATAAAATGACCGTTAGATCAATACACTTTTCAGTTCAATATTATTCAAGATAATATGGAATTTAATGAATGGTCTCTTTTAAATTTAATATTCACTGAAATTGTCGTCTGAGATGAACCTACTCTAATTATTGACGGGATGAAGTCTATGGTGTTGGTTGTGTAAAATAATTAACTTGATCTTAGAAGATTCACTTTAGTCACAGAGCAAAGACATTGGTAGATCATTTTATGAAAGAGGTGATATAATCACAGTGTAAAGGGCTAACTTGAAGAAAAAAAAAATCCCACTTCCAGTAATTCTATGGATAGTGCAAAATCTCGCCCAAATTAGTGTTTTTTTCCAATACACCCTCGAGTAAAACGACGAACAAAATTGAACTTTCACTCGGTTAGGAATTTAGGTAGGTTACTTTTCCATTATTAACTTTTCTTGTGCTCAAAAATAAGGCTGTCTTCTTTGTGATACACAACGTGCTTAAGTGTTTATTTTGTGTTATACTGTGTGGACTGAAAGTGTTTCCTTGCGACTGGGCTTCAGAATTCTTCCAAAATTGGAAAAAACAAACAATGGGAATTATTTACTAAACAAACAATTTTATTATATCTTCTTGGCTAATTTACTACACAGTAAAATATTAAAGGTGAAACAATAGAAGGATTGCATTTTTTACAGTGGATGTAACACTTTCTGATGTCACCCTTTGAATATCAAAACCGAGGGTGTCTTTCAAAAACGCTGCCTCTTGAGTTTTTCTTCAAGAGAAAGAAATTGTTTTCCATACATTACCAGTAAGAAACGTGCTTTGTATATTGATGAGGTAGTGTAAGGCACTTCTTGAGGGTCCAATTAAGGACTGAACGTTTGAATTCTAATATCTTCTTGTATTTTTTAAATTCCATGTTAGAATGATATCACTCAAAAAATTGCCTGGGTTAAAGTGTAACTTGCTATTCTGTCAGATATAAGTACGATTTTCAACTCTAAATTCCATTTTTATTTTTTTCCCCATTTGTTGTTGAAATTTTCAAAATCAACTATCATGTTTTACTATTTTTTTTTTATCAGAACACCCTTAGTTTTTTTCAATATTGAACTAAAAATGAGTGTCCGCGGTTTTTCAACATTTTTATTTTTTTCTGAAGCTCTAGTCCTGGGAAAAGTTTTCCCGCCCGGCATGAAATTCAACTTTATGTAAATTGTGTCCCACCTAACTGTTACTTTTATGAATCGTTTTACAGGACTATAATAATCGTTACTATTATATTTCCTTGTAATTATACTTTCTCGAATACATGTCTTTTTATCCTTGATGCAAGTTCTATTGGTCAGGTAGTGAACGCTTGTCGGATGAAGAATCTAGTAGGTACAGGGACTTGTATATTTGATTTTTCCTACTTCGATAATCTTACCTCTGTTAATACGCTAACAGCTACGTTTATAGTAAAAAGTTGTTAAGTCATTATTTAGCATGGATTTTAAGTATTCCATTGGTTGAGAAGATCTAAAATTTTGTAACTTATCATCGATCAATTAAACGCTATAATAATATTGTTTCGTTGAATAATGGACATTTTTGATCGTATAGAGAACAATATAAATCGAACCATGCAAGTAGGAAGAATCGAATTACTAGATGCTTTTTACCTGTTTTTTTTTTTTTAACTGGTCAGAACTTTGAACTCTTAAAAATCAACAAGAAAATGAGTTCCTAGTATCTGTCCGATCCAAAAGACCCTGAACTAATATTTTAAGAAATGAATAGATTTATCTATATGGTTACCATTTTTTCGTACGTTTTTCTATGTCATAATTATATTCTAGTGTTTTATTTTATATTACATATTATATGAAATAAACTTCTATCATGTTCCTGTGGTTTGAAAATCTCGGCTCCACTTTAAAAGTGAATTCACTCGTTTTCGATTTAAACACTTATTACCGGTTATTTACATTTTCTCAAACCAAGTAGGATAGATATGATTTTTCTAGAATAAAATACTTTTCTTAGGGTAAAAACACGTGAACTATATACATAATCGGAAAACTCTTTTACTGTTCAACGTTAATCTTTTTGGCTTTATCAGCTGCTACCGAAATAAAACTTCTCTATTACTTTACCCGTGTTTTTTTTTGTAAAATAAATGAATTTGTACATAATGTCAACTTATTATAAATAATTATCCTCAATAAACATTGGAACTAGAATATTATATTTATTTAATTATAATGTCTGTGTCTTAATCATTTTGTTACGCTAGAGGTATGCTAGGGGAACAATACTCGTAAGATATTTCCCTGAATTTTGTGGTTCAACTATCCGAATTTTGGATTTTATCTGATATTTTACATGCCTTACCTTTTTGTCTTGGTTATGATCCAAGCATGGGAGTAGGTGCATTAAGAAGGCAAGACTTATGACAACCTGCCTTGTTGGTAAAATATGGCAAATATAAGTAGCCTGAGTGATAGTACTAGATTAAACCCAAGATTAACTGCAGGACTAATAAACAAGAGATAGATCGGCAGCCAAGACTAGGGTATAAATATTTTTTTGTTCCTGAAGAATAACTTATCAGCTCTTTATTTAAAGGTTTAGTGTGAAGATGCTTCAATTGCCAAAACCTTACTCCCAAAACTCTTTGACAATCAGTCAAAATTAGTCAAATCACAATAAATTGTTGAAGATAATTTTAGCAGCACCACGACAGTATGGTTTAGCACTGATGAAGAGTCGCGGGTTTCGGCCAGTATATACAGTTAGACAGCCATAGATACCGGGCGGCCCATGTTCTATATCCACACTTTTCAGCATGATCTTTCCTCTCTCAAAAATATCATCCACTCAGTAATCCCTGAATTATATTGGAGACTTTTTAGGTTGTACTTTCCGACTCCGCTATATATTGGAAAGAAGAAGAATTACACTATAAGTGTGCTCTGACAAGGAAATATTTTCCCGCATAAAGCACTCACACATTCGGAATTTGTCAGACTCAAGGCGTCTATGCACAAAATTGGCAGTGCTGCATTGACCTTACATGGTAGCAAAATGTAAATGGTCGATTCATCAGAGACGTACTTGGTACTGCAATTTTTACTTAAAATAATGATTATGGTGTATGCAAATATAGAAGAATCTTGAACTTGGAACCTACTGTCGAGTCATAGTTCTATCAATCAAGAAGTCATGTATCAACACATCTGTAGAATCAACTTCGGCAGGACAATAATTAATGTATGTTCACAACATGGTAAATTGAGGAGATTAAATGATTAATAACATTTAACTTGAGGATTTCTAGTGGACATGAAAAGCGAAGGTAGTAACAATCCTAAGATAATATTGCTTTGCGAGATATACTAAGTTACTAAGAGCCAAATTATGAAACAGGATTAAGGTCAATATAAGCCAAACACCTCCTCAAGTAGGAGTTTCAACCTATCACAGCGCGCTATAGCCCCACTTGAGGGACAGTCTGGCTTTATAATGTGGCTCTAAGACTAAAAATACGACTAATAGTATCTTGTATAGCACCTATTCATTTTGGATTCATACATTCACCTCATACAAGAAATGTCACTATAAACTTCGCTGTAGCTACTCGTAAATCTGGTAATTTTAAAGACTTCAACAAGATCACAATAGGAGTTCATCGTTGTCATGAACTTCCTAACAAAACAATGAACGAGCTTTAGAAGATTCTTCTTTATAAAGATGATAATATTGTCACGACCTCCGAAAAGAAAGAAAAACCACAAAATGTTTTGAACAATGGACAGAGACACGTTTTGTAAGTTAATGCGCGTTTGAGAATTAGCAAGACAAGAACAGAATTTCCAAACATAACCATAGATAGACCGAGTAAACCTGTATGTAAAGTGTTGAAAAATCTTAGACTATTAATCAGTGAAATAGCAGTTGTAAAGTCAAAGAGCTTGACAATGGCGCGTTGAATACACCGGTTCTCGTAGAATCACCGAAGTAAAGCAATGTCCAGCGAGGTGAAGACTTCGTGATGCTGCTGGCATTCCTAACCAATCCAGTCTGGGTGAGGTTAATGTCGGTAGCAGGTTTGATGAGTTTCCTAAGAATGGAGGGTAACACCCCCGTTGTGATATGACCATGCAGTTGAAAGCGATGTTAAACTAGAACTTGAACGTGATGATATTAGTTACGATTTCATCAATCAGTCAACAGAAGAGAAGACCATCTTCTTTTTTTTAGGAAGGCTCTAATCGTTCGCTCCACCGCTACAATACATGTGCGAACTACAACGCCATAATGTAGTCCTCTCTTATGTTTGACGTCTTTAAAGAATGAGTAATGAGATTGGAAGGTGTCAGATCAGAAGGTCTGGGAATCTTAATGACAGGTAGGTGAGAAAAGTCATTACATCCAAGTACTTCATCATAGATATAATTGCTAGGTAATGCAGCCTCGCTGACATATCGGATATTCGCATTATGCGAACCTATAATTTCCAAGATTAATATCAATAGAAATTGATGGTCCTCTGTGGTTTGAGTGTTCTAGAAAGTTGGTTCTCAACCTCCTTACCTCCTTGACCATGGACCACTTTCTCTGGACTACGCGATGGGACGTTGCGCCTCGTAAGATGCGAATTGGTGCGCTGGTAGTCAAGTGGTTAACGCGCTAGTCTGGTAATCCAGGGAGCGAAGGGATCCGTTGGTTCGAATTCCATCCAGAGCATGATTTTTTAGTCATTAATTTGAGTTTGTGAACACCATAATAAAAAGACTCTGAGGGTTAGGTGGTAGAAAATGCTTTAAGCATTAACCTCGGCTGGTGGTTACCTTCCATTAAAGAGTGTTATTATTATTAATTCCATTCTCGTCGAAGTACCTCTTGAAGGGAATTCCATTATCATCGAAGATTTCCATTCCATTTCCAAATACCAAAATGAAATAAACCTTCCTCGAGTCTCTTGTGATAGGTGGGAAAATAATCAAGGAACAAGGGCTGGTCCCCTGGTAGTATCAAATGGATAATAGGAACAGAACTTTTAACCAGCCTAGCTCGGTGGTCGATTTTGAAGCGGAAGAAAAAGCCAAAATTCTTCAGGGTGGTCCTGCATCAAATCGTTCAGAAAAATCGGACGATTCTACACGTGTCAAAAAATCAAAAAATATTATACCCATTCTAGCTCAAAAAAAATACCATTGGTTTTATGGCAGCGTTAGAAAAATTCATGTCAGATATGTGCGCAAATGGACACAAGGTAAATTGCGCAAGTGGGAGAGGAGACACTTTTTTACAAACAGGTAAAAACAGGAGCTGTTTTTACAATCAGCCAGGACGAGCTTGAATGGGTTTGTGTCGGCAATTTTCTAACACAGCAAAATAGCTAGGAAGATAATCAGTATCAGTATAAACAGAAAAGTGAGAAGTTGTACTAGATGTACATGAATATCAGAACATACCTGGACAGCTGTTTCGAGCTTATTTCCTCTCATCAGCGGGTAACAGGTCTGATTATACATGTCATCAACTAACCTCTCTATTTTAATCAGTATAAACAGAAAAGTGAGAAGTTGTACTAGTGTACTGAATATCAGAACATACCTGGACAGCTGTTTCGAGCTTATTTCCTCTCATCAGCGGGTAACAGGTCTGATTATACATGCCATCAACTAACCTCTCTATTTTAATCAGTATAAACAGAAAAGTGAGAAGTTGTACTAGATGTAAGTAATACACGTTTAAACTATTTTACCTATTAACCCAGATAAAGACCATCAAAACTTATCGGCGTACCTCACGCTGTTACAACAGCTAGAACAATTAACCATAAATTTAATGACACTCATTTCTCCATTGATTCACAGACAATTCTATTGATCCGGGATCCCACTGAGAGCAACATTTTGTCTCGCAACATTGCGGAGCACTTAGTATCGTTTCATGCTCCGCCCTTCCTTTAGAATCAAATGAGATCGAATTGAAACACTGCTCCACAACGCTGTGCAACAATTTTCATTCAAAATTTGACACTAAACGTTTTGAAACAGATCGTTGCTGAACGGATCCCAGCTTTCGACTTTACACTGTAAAATCTAAAATAGAAACAATAAAGTAAAAAAGTAAAAAGTTATCATATTTGTATTGAAGACTTCCGTTATATCATTATATCCCAACCGGCTTTACTAAATCTACGCTGAAACCGGGACTTGAACCACCGACCTCCAGGTAACAAATCCGCAGCCTTATCGATCAAGCTACTGAGAGTTCTGAGGTCGGCTATAGAATAACAATATGAATATCATCTATTAATATTTTTATGATTCCTGAAATTTTGTGTCCCCAGATATTTCAAACCTGCAGCCTACGGCTTGTGAGTCAACGGTATTTCCTTCTTCCCAATGCGTTTCGAACCTAAAGTAATTGTTGAGAAGAGTTGGGAATCGAAAATTCTAAGAATAGAAACCTAGTTACACATTATGTGATTAATTCTAATAGATGCTCGTTATGTGAATTACCGGTAATCAGTGGGTGATGGTTCCCTGTAATCAATTGCTATGATCGATATGGATGGAGATTACCCAGTACTAGACTTTGTTAGTACAGCTAGATGCTATCTCAATGATTATAAATGTCAATATTGTGCCTACGCATAAGAAGTAGGTTATAAGTGTTTCATTAGCACAGTTTGAAGTTCAAACTGTATAAGATGGCGCAAAATAATAATTATTCGCTAAATGATCGCTTCCTAGAAAAATAATGCATATTTGTAGTAAAAAAACATTGCCGTAGGGTCGACAGGGGCATGCTTTAGAACCTTTTTCATTTAAAATCCTGTTACGAAGTAAATCAGAAATATCGATGCCTCTAACTCTGATGGATGAGAAGTGACAAAAATACACAATAGTTTTATATTTCCAATTTAGGTGCTGGTTCATCACGAGTACACAGCCAGGTGTCTGAGGTGTCCCTTAGAAACAAAAAATGTAACCACCGTTTGAATTCAAATTCTTGTCAGCGATGGGGTTCGAACACGTTATCTGTTCTTGGTAAGAAATATTACAGCTGCTGCTATTCAAGAAGTGAAAAAGTTGACATGGGCTGAGGCAATCTGTTACCTATTTAGGTTGGGTGGAAAAAAATTGAGAAGAACCACCCATAGAAGCGTCGCGTTCGCCTTTATCTAGTAGAGTCTAGATCGAATATTTTTTTTTCGACTCCTCATAAAGTGTCTTTTCACTATCTTTGTGTCCTGAGAATCTTGAGATGCCCTTCGACGCGTGATCTACTTTTGTAATTACAAGTAGCGACCAGTGGCGTGACTCTTACTTTGAAACCCCATTTCGGTTCTCATATCTGAAGATCTCCCTAAAGCAATTTCCCAAAATGGGTAGAAAAGACAATGCAGCCTAACAATGGACGTCATGATCAGTAGACCTACTGACCTTTGTCCTCAGATGGAAAAGTAATCAAAGTAATTTCAATAGTAATCACGTAATTGTTTTACTCACAATTCACAATTACTCAAACTCGCCTTAATTTTTTTGCCGTGGGAGTCTTGGGACTCGAACCACCGACCTCCACTTTACGAGTCCACCTTATCGATCAAGCTACTGAGGTCGGTTCATCTGAAGAAATAAAGTATTGTCTACAAATCAGATTTTCTTTAAAAGATGAGTGTTTCACAGCCTTTTTTTTCGTAGCCATGAAACAGGAGCTACTGTAGACGCTTGTGGTCTGTGTTGTAGCTTGCCCATCCCGAAGTATGCCCCCCTCTTATAGGCGAGAAGCAATAGACTCAAAGTTACAGCCATTACCACGAAGAGAATAACGTAGTCATTCATAATATGATAAAGATAACTCCTAGACTAAAGTTGTTATTAAGTTGCAAATATCAGAAGTTAGGTGAGTTAACGAGGCGAAACATAAATACGCTGTTCAAACGTGTAGGATGTAGCAACTTAAAGCTCGCAGCGGAGAAAGTCTCGGGAAAAATCCCCCGGTAGAAATGATGTCAAGTAAGTTTGCACTGAAATGCTTAGGTAAACTTTCCAAGTATCTAACGTAAAGTACAAGTGCCTACTTACTTCAAATTAAGGAGACTTTTTTAAGTGCGCATTCGAAAAGTACCTAGCTCGTTATTAAAGAAGAAAACTCTTCATGGAAGCGTATTAAATTCCTGCAGTCTGCATTGCTGAAAAAAAAAAAAATATACCGTTTCTTTTTTAAATAAATTATGTTCGTGACATATTTATAAATGAAAATGTTTATTTGTAACACATGTTTGTAGAATATTCATAAAATAGAGGATGATGGAAATAAGTTTATTTTCTAGGACAACTTATTTGTGTTTCCGTTTCTGGGTGCGCTCATGTGCTCATCCTTGTAAGAAGCATTTGAAGACGTGTGAGATACGAGATTTGTTGGGGAAGAGAAGAAAGATTTGAAGACGTGTGAGATACGAGATTTGTTGGGGAAGAGAAGAAAGATTTGAAGACGTGTGAGATACGAGATTTGTTGGGGAAGAGAAGGAAGATTTGAAGACGTGTGAGATACGAGATTTGTTGGAGAAGAGATGATTTTAATATTAGCTGAGAAATTATCAGCTCAAATCTCGCCTGGACTCAAACCTCAAACTGGGTACAGCCATGTTTTTTTTTGTATAATACTGCTTATAATCCCTAATTCTCAAGTAGCATCATCATCATTGATCAGTTTTATGGGAGGTCAATATTTGCCTATCTGTTTCAGTAATAAAGTTAGCTAAGACATGGCCGTTCTGGTGGCTGGGGGTTGTTGATTTAAAACAAACTTTCCACATTCATTACCGTTTGAAAGTCAGATAAAGCATGGTGGTAATGTTGAATGCTGCAGTACGTATATTTAATTTTTGTGGTGTGTATGACCATAGATGTTGACATGCACCACTATAATCTAATAAAAGATAGATAGATAGATATTTAATTTTTAAAGTACAAAATCTGATTGATTGAATCTGCTAGATGGAAAGGAAAGTCCATCCGACATGTGTTTATCGAGTTATGAGCATCGTATGGTACTTTAATAAATGCATACACATAGTAGGTATACAGTATGGGGTATCTGTATGGGGTTATTTTTGCCCCGATGCCAAAAAAAGGTACAAAGGTACACACAAACTAATCATGATAGATATTATACCAGATAAATGAAAATTAGCTTCCGGGATGTTTCAAAGGAAAGAGAGAAAGGTAATAAAAAAGTCAAAGTAAACACACCTGCTACTACCCTAGTACCCTATATTTACTTTTCTGCCCCTGAAATTCTGAGAGAGCGTATTGATCATTTAAAGTTTCATGTCTACTTTGGATGGGAAAATCAAAGTTTAATGTCCGTTTTAATGAAAAATAAAATTGAAACGTATCTCTTGATGAAAAAACTTGGAGAAAGTATATTTCCCCCTCCCTGCTTCCTAAAGTGAACACAGGAAGAGGAGAGTTTATCACTCTGCAGATATACAGGGTGCCTATAGTTGACAATTTAAACAGCTATTTTCCTTTCTCAAGCCTGTGCTTAGTGTGCTTCTCGTTATTTGTTAGTCAGTCAACAACAAAAAAAAATACTTCCGATTTCTAATATTAAAAATTTCTCGGAAATAAAAGTGATAAGTTGTGCTAGACGTGTATCACATGAATATCAGAATATACCTACCTGAGTCCACAAGTGAAAAAACTGTTTCGAGCTAATAGGTTCTCTTCAGAAAGCAGTACTTATGAATATTCATCCCAACAGAGACATCTTTATTTTAATCAGTCAAACTGAGAAAATTGAACTCGATGAACATTGGTATCAGAACACAAATGAGAAATTGATCTCGATGAATATTGGTATCTCTATATATAAATGAGAAATATGGACGGGCTTTGTGGGTTTGTGGATTTGTGGGTTTGTGGGTTTGTGGCTTTGTGTGCAGGAATTGTTTAGGCGAAACGGTAAGAGATAGCGAAAAATTGATGAGAACCGACCCCAAGTAAAATTGCCGGAAAATACCAGGAAAACTTTCAAAAGTCCGAAATTCCAAACCGTCCTTGAGTTATGAACTTCCTCAAGTATTTCCTTGAGGAAGGGTCCGATTTTAAGACAGTCTTTGCCCTGGAACTTGAAATCTATCGCGAGGACCTATATTTTTTATTATCTAATAACACATTAGACAAAATTATCTTTCATTTAATTCATTTTAGGTCACATTCTGACGTACCGTTCTGGAGATATAAGCCAGAATGTTCGAAATTTCGACCTTTTTTTCAGACTTTTCACGTTTTTTAGCAGATTCCAGCGCGGAACTGAAAATTTGTCGCGAGGACCTATATTTTTTATTATTTAATAACATATTAGATAAAACTAGCTTTCATTTAATTCATATTAGGCCATATTCTGACGTATTGTTCTCGAGATAGAAGCCAGAATGTTTGAAATTTCGACCATTTTTTTTAGACTTTTCACGTTTTTTTTACAGATTCCAGCACGGAACTTAAAAGTTATCGCGAGGACCTGTATTTTTATTGTTAAAAACTGTCTGAGAACATCACATGATTTTATTTGAGCCCTTTGTATTCTGACAAACCGTTCTCGAAATATGGGCCAGTTTGCTACATTATCAATATCCGCTATGATAGATTTGGCTCGGGATTTTGAAATTTACAGCGATGATGGTTGTGTGTGTGTGTGTGTGTGTGTGTGTGTGTGTGTGTGTGTGTGTGTGGATGGGTGTGTGTGTGTGTGTGTGTGTGTATGTATGTGGTGTGTGTGTGGATGGGTGTGTGTGTGGATGGGTGTGTGTATGTGTGTGGTGTGTGTGATGTGTGTGTGTGTGGGTTGATGGATGTGTATGTGTGGGTGGGTGGGTGTGTGTGTGTGGGTGAGTGGGTGTGTGTGTGGATGGGTGTGTGTGTGGATGGGTGTGTGTATGTGTGTGGGTGTGTTGTGTGTGTGTGTGTGTGTGTGTGTGTGGGTGGGTGTGTTTGGATGGGTGTGTGTGTGTGGATGGGGTGTGTGTGTTGATGTGTGTGTGAGTTGTGTGTATGTGGTGTGTGGGTGTGGTGTGTGATGTATGGGTGGTGTGTGTGTGATGGCTTGGCGAAGCGGGTGCAGCCCGCTAGTCATAACATAAATGAGAAATTGAACTCGATGAACATTAGTATCCGAACATAAATGAGAAATTGATCTCGATGAATATTGGTATCAGAACATAAATGAGAAATTGAACTCGATGAGCAACATTGGATTACTCAGAACATTTCAATAAATGAGAAATTGAACTCGATCAACATTGGTATCAGAACATAAATATAGGTAGTTCTTAAGGCGCTAGTCTGGTGATCCAGACTCCGTTAGTTCGAATCCCACCCAATACATGAATTTTTTTCTCATTTATTTGAGATTTTGACCACATAATAATAACACCAAAAAAACTGCTGAAATACTAAGACACTATAGCATTAATCAGACAGTATAAATAAAAAGACGATATTATGATTAGGTATAATAACAACGTGCTGAAATCATGAGATCTCATGATTTGAATTTCCAAAGTCCAAAAAAATCCGAGCTCTGTGGAGTATTTTTTTTATCTACTTTCGGAATCACTCCAGCTTTGTTGATAATGTTGATGGTCTTTCAATTCAACTAAAGGTGAAAAAAATTACAGGTGATAAAAAAAAAGATGGAAAACTTATTTAGAGATAGGTGGTTGCAGAGGAAATTAAGAAGAGGTTGAGGAGATGGGACTGGTAGAATTGGAAATTGAGGAAAAATGAGTGAAGAGGAATGGGAACGTAGAATTTTAGCAAGGAAGAAGGTGTGAGAGTTAAATACAAGAGACGGATAGGAGAAGATGATAGGGAGAGAGGAAGGTAGAGAGATGGATAGATACTTGAGAGAGTGAGAGAGATAGATAGAGAGGGAGGGAGAGAGAGAAAGAGAGAGGGAGGGAGGGAGGAAGGTAGAGAGATGGATAAAGACTTGAGAGAGTGAGAGAGAAAGAGAGAGGGAGGGAGGAAGGTAGAGAGATAGATAAATACTTGAGAGAAAGAGAGACAAAATCGGGGGGAAAAAAGAGAGAGGGAGGGTGAGTAGAGAGAGAATAAAGGAGATAAAGGAATAGGGAATATAGAGAGAGCAAGAGAGGCAAAGGTGAGAGATAATTTCAGAGAGAAGGTAAAAAGAGGGTAAGAAAGAGCCAAAGCGAAATAAAGGAAGGAAGAGAAGATATGATAGAGTAAAAAGAGAGATGGAATAAAAAAAAGCAGAAACGAAGAGAAAAAGAGAGAAAACGACGGGTAAGAAAGAGAGAGAAATAAGAAAGGGAGGGGGAGAGAGAAAAATAGATACAGGGAAAGAAATTGAGTGAGAGAGAGAGAGATGTGAGAGGGTAAACGAGAGAGATAGAGGCAGAGAGAGGAAGACATCAAGAGAGAGAGGAAGGCGGGAAAGAGAGAGAGAGAGGAAAAAAAGGGAAGGAAGGGAGAGAGAGATAGAAAAAGAAAGAGTGAAAGAAATGAAGAGAGGGGAAAAAAGAGAGAGAGCAAAAGAAAAGGAGGAAGAAAGCGGAATGACGTAATGTGAGGACTATTGGGAAGAAGAAAAGATGAATCAGGAGATTTCCAGGGATTGAAACCAAAAACCATTACATCAGATAGAGTTACTTTCTTCATCTTGGAATCTGTGAGTTGAGAGTTCCATTCCCGCCCGGAGCAAATATTTTTCCCGGATTCTATCCCCAGAATAGTATTTTTTCCGGAGTTAGAATTTTATCAGGCTTAAGGAATAGTATTGTATGATATTTGATAGTATTATTTTAACATTAAATTCAAATTACATGAATCTCGAATTCGAACAATAAGGAAGATAAAGCTGGAACTTGGCAATCTAAAATTTGAGCCCAGGACATTAGTTTACATATTTTCTTTAGTATGTGTATGTGGTGCACAACTGTACAATTGTAAGTTTAGTATAACCTACACCATTGACCCTCGACCCCAGACCCTGGTACCTACAGCTTGATATAGACAATTTCGGGACTCGGTTGTGGCCGCTTACATTCAATAGCATGTTTAGATATTTACGAGGTACTGACTCTACCCCAGGATCCAGGGTATAATCCTCCGTTGTGTTTGCGCACTAAGTTTGCGAGTATACTAGCATTTAGCAATGACGCTTTTGCCCCAAAACTTAGAAACTTAGAAATTTTTATTATTTATTTATTATGTAGTAGCATCTACTAGTAGTGTCCATGCAAAAAATGATCATAAAAACAATATTTATGCAAATAATTTCTTAAGCACGTGCAGATCAAGCAATGCGTTGGTTCGCAAAATTTCGTCCCAGTGTCTGAATATTGTACGCTGGAACTTCAATTACATTGGTTTCATGAGTTTAACAATAGCCGGTGAATCGAAAAAACCCACTTTTCCCAGCGACTTCCGGTTGGTATAGTATTCGTTGTCATAAAGTGACGCTCAATTATTGCCAGGAGTCGAGTTATTGCTGTGGTAAGTTACATGGTGGTTAACTTGGAACATCTCGTGTGAATGGTCTTAGTAGTGCTTTATGTAGGACAATTTCGCAACCAAAGTTGCAGCTTTATCAAGGTAAGTTTCTGAACGTCTAAGTTTTGTATGACATAATGAACTCTTTGGGTGTAACTACCAGGCGAGGTTAATGCTCAAAGCATTTTCTACACCTACCTAACCCTCAGAGTCTTATTATTATGCCCGTTGTATGAAACATGGCCATTGCAAACTTGGCTCATGAGTGATAATTATTTATATTTTTTTTGTTTTTGAGAACGTTAATAATGCGAGGATTATTTTTCAGAATTGATACTTTCAAAAAGTTGTTGTTATAAAAATACATGAATATTGTTAGGCCGGGATCCTACTGGAGTGGAACATTTTTGCCACCAATTTTTGTCACAGTCACTCTTTATGAAATCGAGATCCATCCCACTGACTGAAACATTGCTTTGCGACACTTCGCAGCATTTCCCCATACAAATTTGAAACGAAATTTTTGAAACAAAATGTTACATTCAGTATAGACCGACCTCAGTAGCTTGATCGATAAGGCCGCGGACTTGTAATCTGGAGGTCAGTGGTTCAAATCCCGGTTTCAGCGTAGATTTAGTAAAGCGAGTTTATGTGTTTGAGTTAGTGAAAATATTTCCTATACTGAATGTACGAGTAAGTGATCCTTTCATTCAGTATTGCTCCTCAGCTTTTCTTGTAAAATTTGTAGCTCCAAGACTCAATGAACGTATCGAGCCCGCTAATGCCAGGGCTTTCCACAGGTTTGTCGGATCCCCAGGCTCTGGCTACTATTTAGGGCCACAAATACTTTTTCCATTTTTTCCGGGCTTCTGACTGACCCCCCGAATGAGTCCTGAGACAAACCCTGAGTGATGGTGAATTCAATTTTATTGTTTTTTTTACTGATATATCAGATTTTCTTGTTAGCTGTTTATTATGGCTTTCTTTTTGAAAGGAAAACAACAGATTTTTACTGACATGGTTCCTGGACGCTTGTCAATTATTAGCCTTGTCAATCATAGACATTAGGTAGAACTTCCAAGAGATTTCTTCGCAGCTTCCATTATTTGCGATTACGATGATGTGATGATGACGATGTGATGGTAATGTGATGATGATAAGAATGATGATGCTGATAATATTATGTATGATTATAATTCTTCAGGAGGGGAGAGTGAATTCCTGTGACTGCAAAATAGGCTTTTCCAATGAAACGATGCTCAGTAATAAACAGATTCAAGTACTGGAAGAAGGGTTTACCCGTCGGATTTTCAGAATAAATCCTGTTTTTTTATAACAATAAAAACCCTTGTAGGTATCGGTAATTTATGAACAGATATTACAATCAGAAATTCCGCGAATATAATGTGATTGTTGGAAAAGCATCGCATTAAACAAATTTAATAGAAGAAGAACAAAATGCATTGTAATGCACATTGCACAAGTGATATTAAAACAGGGTGAAGTTGTTGCCCGATATCCGGCCTATTATGAATACAAAAGAGAGCTTATGGTATTGTTTTTCTCTCCTATTTCCAGATTAGTGTCACTGGTAGTCAAGTGGTTAACGCGCTAGTCTGGTAGCGTAGAGATCCATTGGTTCGAATCCCACCCAATGCATGAATTTTTCCTCATTAATTTGAGTTTGTGTTACCTTTAGTGGAACGTAACCACCTGCTTGGTGGTTACCTTCCACTAAAGTGTGTTGTTATTACACCCAGTAGGATGTAAAAAAAAATTTGTTGTCCTAAAAGCCCAAAAAAACGAGTCACTTAGTGTAGGTACTTGCTTGGATTTTTAAGGACAAAACTTGAACAAAACCAACCAACCTCAACCATGAGGTTGAACAACGTCGACCCTGCCTTGAGTGGGATAAGACAGAGTAGAAAGAAGAAGACTTGGAATATTAAGGACGTTTTCTAGTCATCCGGGAAACCTACAATTTTATTCGAAATTATTACGGAAGGAAATATGTATCATGTGGACAGGCATTTGGTCAACTAGTCCATGCCACGGATAGTAGGTATAAGTAGGTAAGTTATTTATTGCTTACATTTGTATTTATTTTCGTATGGCTTTATTACACATCTCAAAGTGAGAAGACATAATATGTTATAAACTTGATAGGAAATCTGATGGCAGTGAGACAATCGCCAAAATTTAAGCATCTCATGATCTTCTTTATCAAATTTTAACTCAAAGGAAAAAAGTAAAAACCTAAAAAATATTCCATTGCTATCAATATATATACTATCCAAGTGCGTAGTCGTTAGTAAATAGATTAAATCAATCAACTTTATAGTTCTACACAGTTAAATGGCTAATGGCCTTGCTCAATCAGGCTGTTAGTGACCATGACTATGTACTCCACCATTAGAATAAGTTCAAAATTGTAAAAAATATTGCTATCATTGTACGTAATAAACACAATCCTGAAAAAGTCAAAATTTGTAATAATTATTGCAATCGATCAATTTAATGCAATCCTTAATTTTACTTCCGAGAAATTTCAATACATATTAGAATTCGGAAGTATTGTGTTCGTTTTTTTTTACTTTCCTATTATCAATTTAATGCAATCCTCAAAGTTTCTTACTGTAAAAAAATTATTTTGCTATCAAACACACATTAGAATCCTCAAATTTTGCGTTAATTACAAGTGCATTGAACACTGATAAAATAATAATGTTCGCAGTGAGGTAGGCAGGATCATAAAGTGAGCTATATTGACGGAAGGAAAAGTCCTTGCCGTAACACCCTATAGGTATTTGAGTTGGAGCGACGCGACGCAAGACAAGGATGCTGGTAGTTATTGTTTTCTTTTATTTTATTTTAGCAACATTGAAATTCAAATATTCCTACCAGTCGAGTCGATGTCAGTTGGAATCTCAAATCCGCTTCGAAAATAAACCATCTCGATCTCGATGAATGAAAATGTAAATATTTAGATTATTTTCAATTTCCTGGCGAGTGATAGCGAAGCGTTCACGTGTGTTTTTTTTTATCTCTCAAAATTTCAACTGGACCGTGCAGAGATTATTTGCGATTTTTTTTTTAGTTTTTTGATTCCGAATTTTGCGTTTTTTTGAATTATGAAAATTGTTGATTGTAAATTTATTACTGGTAAGTTTTTTTGTCTTCTTTTTATTGCATGCATTTTTTAAACTCTCCCAAGCATGTTCGTTAATTTTATTTATTTGCTATCTCTTTAAAAATCTCTTTTGGTATAGTATTTTTTTATACACATTTTGTTTAATTTACGATATAATGTATTTGCAATAATTACATAGCACTTGCGATAGTATTTTACCGATGCAAATACGAGAATTCATTCGCACTTACCGGCTAAATGCAGGTAGCAAGTACCTTATTAATAACTGTAAAGATAAAAAGATCAGCTAGTGTAATTGGAGCGGAAAAATTATTGCACCTTAACCATTATAATCTTTTAATTTAGGTTGTTATTTATATTGTTTTTTTTTTTTTTACATTTGTACATAGGACTAACTATAATACAACCCCTAAAATACGATGCTTTCCTTATCACAAGATATTTATTCTGTCCGATTAGGTCTAAAGAAGAGTCTTAGATTCCAGCAGTTGTTTTGGTATCATTATTATGTAGTTAATATGGTCAACGTCTCAAATATATGAGAAAACAATCATTTATTCGGTGAGTTTCAAACCAGCGGATCCCTACGCTCCCTGAATCACCAGACTTTTTTTTCAGTGCCACAACATAGTATAGTAGTGCTTTATATTTAGACTGTCGGCTCGAGACAGGGAGTCCCATTATGTCCCATAGACTTGCTCCTTAACCACTTGACCACCAATGCATGACTTGTTCATACCCTAATTCACCTAACGTGAGAAGACCGTTCTTACAAATACTAAATTTAGGAGGATAAAATTCTTCCGGTCGGCTGGATATTGCTCCCGTGCCAACATGTAGAGTTCACGAGCTCAAACGTAGATTTTTTTTTTTTAACGTAAAATAACATCGCCTAATTTACTAATGAGTCCCATTATTCTATCAGTAAGCCGAAGACTTATTATTATGAGGGAAGTATTATTATGAAAATTTTATTATAAAATTCCAATCGGAGGATAAGTTGACTGGATTTCGAACCCGCGACCTCTGGATTACTAGACCGACGGTGACACCTTGACCACTGAGCTCAGTTACTGTACACCACTGAAGAAGCATGATTATTATAGTTGTTATTTTGCTTGAATATTGAACAACTGTATGGGCCTTACACTCTATTAGCAAAAAGTAATAAAAATACCTGGTACCTTGTTTAGACTGCTGAAATAAAACGACTTTTTAGTCTAATCTCGGCAGTATAAACAAGGTCGTTTCTATTCTATTCTACCTAAATTAACGACATTAACCTCACCCAGCTTGAGTTGGGTCAGCAATATTTATCTTTATGAGATTGTGAACCTGGCTGATTATATTTGTTACCAACAAAGTATTAACCACGCTGGACGTAGCTTGACTTTATAATAGATCGCACGACAAATGTATTTAACGTGTTATTGATGCTGACTTGCTGACTGACATTTTGACCAGTAAAATTATTATCAGATCTGAACTCGATAAGTCGAGTGTATCTGCCTCTAGATTTATAAGGCACATCCTACCTTTGAAAGGCTGAAGCTCTAACATTCACAGGACTCAACGTCTACCCACTGACGTGGGTATAAATTTCTAATGGGGGGCGTTCAGGATCAAAACCTGGACAGGAAGTTATACATCCCTCCCGTAAACTCCCTCTTTTCTCCATCTAAAATCTCAGTCGATTTAGCCACCAAAAATTCTCACAAGTTTGGTTTTAATTTGCGTTTAACGTCGCTTTCAACTGTCCCAACTTTTTATTCTCTTTTTCAAGTGTTCAAAATGTCAATGTTTGTTTGTTTTTTTTTTCTGATATTGGGGGGGGGGGGTTGAGCCCTTAATTCCCCCCCTAATAACCTAGTTGGGTGTGATGCCTACCTATATGATACACATAGACAGTATAGACACCTCCTAACCAGTACAACTTGGCTGGAATAAATTGCAATCCATCTTTTGGAGTTCTCCATCTCAACATTGAAAAGATAAAGTAAGATACAACAACACAAAAAAGAAAACCACTTCACTTTTATAAAGAATCTCCAATCTCCATGCCCAACAAGAACGAGTTCTAACATTTTCTCATTAAATAAGAAAAATGTACCCTTCAAGTATTCGTATTCAATTTTTTCTATAACAAGTATTTATACATAACTTTTACCTTCAACTATTCAATTTTTGTTATAACTAGTATTTGTAATGCGCAAAAGTACGTACCTCAATTTATAATGAAAGGTACTTGCTATTCCTCTCATACATAACAGCGAAATCGTGATGTTGAACTCTGTTTGTTCGCACTTCATTCGTTAGCGAGCAACTGAATTCAGTGAATTGTAATTTTCAATAGGTGCTTGAATACATACAAGTCAGAAGGTACGAGATAGCTACTTAACCATTTATCAGTGTTGTATTCACTAGCGGCAGTAACCACCGAAAGAGTTGCTGGGAAAAATTAATGAGCTAAATTAGGGAAAAATTAGGCCACGTGTGCGGTATAGATGAGCACATCCTTCATTGTTTGAATAGGTTATCAAACAATTTGTTCAAATTTTAGGTTGTATTTTCTTTCCAATTATTATAGCCTCTTAGGTACCTGCAATACCTACATACATTACTATTTTACTTTAGTCTCTCAAAAAGGATTCTTGGAGGAAATGTCGACTCCAAAGCCCAAAGTAGATTCTTTGAAAAGGCAAAGTGAAATAAGGAAGGTTCAACAATTTGAACATCTTATCCTCCTCCTTCTGTCCTTCCATACACATGCTAGAGATCTCTGGTGATTTTTTGTTGTTGTACTTTATATTTTTTTCAGCAAAGCACAAAAAAATACAAGTGTTTCGCAGCCATTTTTATTTCCTAATCATGAAACTTATCATCCATTGGAGGTGATAAGTTTAGACACTTGTGGTCGGTTTTCCCCTATGATGGGAGAGAAATAATACCATATTTCCTCTTTAATATACTGGGGTCAACACGAACATCCAGAAGATGTGCCTTACAAACAACTAAAATCAAATTGTGAATACATTTTTTGTTGACTCTGGTTTGAAAGGTTTGAACCCGGGATCTTCCGCATGGTAAGTAAGTATTAAGATGGTGGCGAGAATATTATTGAGGTGGAACAACACCATTGAACAGTACAGAATAAAATATGCTCACTCATTTCTTTTTATTTAATAATAAAAAATTATAGCCTCCAGAGGAGGCTTGTCAAAAAAATGAGATCCTTTTTGACTCAAGAGAACTTAATGAAAAAAGATACGCAGGTAAATATAATAAAGATGAAATTTAAGGAACGAGGAGTTGGATAAAGTAACGAGAAGATTTTTGAAACGTCAAAAAAGTGTATTCTGATGGCAGGTATGATAAAACTAGGTTATCATAAAAATCGAGAAAAATTACTCAAAAGGGTGAAATTAATTAAATAATACATGTCATTTATTTGTGTTATTATATCAATATTTTTGTGGGGTAGCACAAGTAGTCTGGCTGGGGGACTATAAACAGGGAGTAGACCAGCAGTCTGGCTGGGGGAATATAAACAAGGAGTAGACCAGCATTGGCTTGGTTCTGGGGGCCCTTGTCAATTATTAGCCTCCTTGTAAAGACAGTGGTAGAAGTGCTGAGTCATTCCTCCACTGTCTGGCTACCATCGTTCACGATGACGCCACCCTATGATGATAGCACAACTAATACAGCACGGGACTCATGATAACAATCACATGCCGAAATACTTCAAAACTATTTCGTAATGCCGCCACTGATCCGCAATCTGTACAGACAGCTACTCATTTTTCCTCACAATGCACGACCTCGTATCATCCAAATAGAAAGAAAAAAGAAAAAATTCTGCCCTGCCGGGGATCAAACCCTGGTCACCTTGCTGGACCCACAAATTGAATAAAGATTTTTTTATTCTAGTGGGTATATCGCAGAATTATAGGTATTTTTCTCTAGATATCCTATGTACAAACCTAACCCTTTGAGTCTTAGGGCCGGCTGTTCAGGGTCCACTCATACCTCGTGAAGAAAAATGAGTAGCTGCTGTAATGTTAGCAGCGACCAGTGGCGGAATTATAGGCAAAATAAGGTGTTGGGATAGGTATTAAAGATACGTAAAAGTCCTATACTTCTGCGCTACCCACAAAAATTGTGATATAGTAACACAAAAAACACATTATTATTATTATATTATCCAAGTCCAACTGTACTATCTATATATTTCCTGATGCAACATTGCTACATCCATTAAAACTAACCGGTTAACCATCTTGTGCGTTATAGCGCTCAGCGGTGGCTGAATTTCAGCATCGGTTATCGGGATTGTCATCGACCGGAGAAATCAGAGTGCAGGTCCCTAGCTGTGAGAGAAACTTAAACTCAGACAACTAAAGAGAAAATAAAACCGAGAACAAATAATCACTTGTAGTCAAGTGGTTAACGCGCTAGTATGGTAATCCAGGTAGCGTACGGATCCGTTGGTTCAAATCCCAGCCAGTGCACGATTTTTTCCTCATTAATTTGAGGTTAGGTGGTAGAAAATGCTTTGAGAATTAACCTCGCCTGGTGGTTACCTTCCACTAAAGAGTATTATTATAATCATAATAAAGATATCATATAATTTGTGTTCATCGCGATGTGATTCATAAAAATAATAATATCGCCTTATTTATTCTGCCCGATTAGGACTAATGAGTCCCGTTATTCCAGCAGTAAGCCCAAGACGTATTATTATGTGGTCAAAATCCAAATGGAAGGATAATTTGTAATGTCCGGGCTGGGTTTCGAACCCGCGACCTCTGGATTACCAGACAGACGCCATGATCACTGAGCTACCGGGACAGCGTCCAAGTGATAGGTATCACAATAATTACTCAAACTAGCTTTACTAAAATTTGCTAAATCCAGCTACTGAGGTCGGCAATAATAATAAAGCGGTAAGCATTGTTAACGCTAGTGAAAATTAAGTACTTATAAGGATATAAATTTCTATATAAATAATCTAGTAAAGGATCACTAGTGCTAATTTAAAGTAACACTAATTAAAATTATAGATCATGTTACCTACCTAATTTAAGAAAATAAAGTATAAATAAATATGTATCGCTAATTAAGATGAAATAATGAAAGATAAAGCTGGTAAGCAACTGTCGTTTCAAAAAATACCTAGGTTACTATGTGTGGTTAGTTAGTTTAGTAGGTTACAATACTCATTCATTAGGTACCTATTCATTCAATTTTGTAAAAGACATACCCGACCAGACCTGAAGAATTTGATCCGTTGCGTACCTTGCGAATCTGAACTTTTCTTGTTAACATGTTCATAATAATTTTGTATTTATTCTATAATATGTCATAATTTGTATTTCATTTCAATACCGACCTCAGTAGCTTGATCGATGAGGCGGCGGACATGTAACCTGTAGGTCGGTGGTTCAAGTCCCGGTTTCAGCAAAAATATAGTCAAGCGAGTTTGAATAGATGTGACATCGCGAAAGTGATTAATACATGTATGATAAAAAAAAATGCTTTTTTAACTTATTTCATTTTAATGAAAGCTAAATTGTGACCGATTGCAATTGCAATAGGTTCTTACCCTTAATTATATTTCATAGAGGTCAAAATTTTAATGAAAATGAGAATAATGCAATGAATAACTTGATAAATTTAAGATTCTGAAGTTTGCCTTGAAACTACGATAGATTTGAAGGGGGTCTTTTATTTTTTTTAGGGTCTTCAAAATTCGGAGATTTTTGCTGATAAATTGAGTTTTGAATAAATTTTCTGTATACCCAATAGTTTTCGATAAAATTCGAGCTCGTCATTAGTATGAGAAAATGCTAAAAACAACTTGAAATCGGATTAAAAAATATTTTTTTTTTTTACAAAAACGAACCCAATACTTCCGATTTCTAAAATTAGAAATTTTTCGGAAGTAATTTGTGTTGTGACAGATGATTATAGCTTTAGAAACTAGAAAGTACTAAACCTTGATTCGTGGATTCAGATTCTACACAAACCTAGGTTTCTTCTTTTTGTGTCACTCAGCCTTTTCCCAAACCTACTTCATGTCGACACTGTTCGATCTCTTTCTCACGGTTGAGGTTGGTTGGTGTCGGCACTCCTACTTCCACATTATACGGTTGGATGACTGGCCGTCCTTCCTAGCACCAACCCTGTTTAGGGTGCCAACGCTTGCGTTATCGTCTTTGGGCCTGACAAGGCTGGTAGCGAATCTGTTTGACGTCCTTCAGCTAGCGAGACCCTAAACCTAGTTTATCAGAAAGTGTAGTCATGGAAATCAGAAACTAGAGAGAGTTATCATATTTATGTTAATCACTTTCGTGATATCAAAACTATACTCAAACTCACATTACTAAATCTATACGCTGCAACCAGGACTTGCCCCACCGACCCTCAGGTTACAAGTCCGCCGCCTTACTGATCAAGCTACTGAGGTCGGTGAAATCAGAAACTACTTTGAAGTAAAACGTTTATTGAAATAGGTGTACTTCGCCGAACTAAAACTTGAAGCTCACCTATCCTCGCATTTCCGCCGGGAGACTTCAGAGGTTTTCTATTTGCAAATATTCTCAAATATATTACAGTAAATACTTCCTCGTATTCCTCGGTAAACAATCTGTGAAGTTTTCTTCCTGTTTAATGCTTTCTTATCATTTTCCCCGGGAGCGAACTTTACGAACTTCAAAGGAATAAGTAAACTTCTATTTCTCTTTTTTCACATATTTATCTCTCTCTCTCTCTCCCTCCCTCTCTCCCTCTCAGCCTCTCTCTCCCTCCCTATCCCTTTCTCTCTCCCTCCCTTTCTCTTTCAAAGACGGTTTGTGTATAAAGTTTTCAAACTTTCTGTGTGTTCCCCGAGACTAAATCTGTGTTCGAAATTACAAAAGTTTATCCAACGAGAAAAAATAAGTAAAAATAATTCGATTCGATGAGTCAGTCTGTCAGTGGAAAAATGGTCCGCTTTGAAAGTCGGTTTCCTTTTTGAAAATAATGAATGAAATGCTTTCAACAAAATAATACCCCCACGGAAAATTTCAGGTTGAAGTTTAAGTGACACGGTGAAACTTTCAGTTAAATTTAACACCCACCTTTGAAACTGTCGCGGCATTAATACCTACATCGTACACACGTACCTATTGTAGTAATTTTTTAGAGCCTCTTTGTATTAAAATTTAAAAAATGCTCGCAGTGAAGTATTTAAGTGACCCCCTATTTAAGGGCCCATAGATGGCCACTTACTAAAAGTTATCATATTTGTCTTAATCACTTTCGTGATATCACAACTACTCAAACTGGCTTTACTAAATCTACGCTGAAACCGGAACTTGAACCACCGACCTCCAGGTTACAAGTCCACCGCCTTATCGATCAAGCTACTGGCCACTTACTATATTTGACGTGAGTGAGAAATGAAAAAAAAATGAGCTCATTTCAAGAAAAATGTGTTTGGATTTTTAAAATAACAGCACATTGAGGACTTCAAGGAGCCAATTTATTTAAAAAAATCTGTTTGTCTTGAGATCAACTCCTAAGAAATGCATTTTTCTTCGTTATTATTTTGAGAATAAATCGCTTTTTATGACTAATAGTTAGCTACATTATTAAATTTCACTTCCGAATTAATTATAGTTATTGACTGGCGAATACTTATAAGTAGGTATACAATTATTTATCTTTTCAAAGCAGTCAACCTTCATCAATTTGGTGAGTTATCTCGTGTCTCGCGAGAAACACATTTTTTACACGACTTGTTAAAGGTTGCTGGCGCTCTGTCTAGTTTTTGTAGATCAGCCTTGATCATTCTCTGGGAAGAAGCGATCAATAGCTACAATCAGTATGAATATGATCCTTAACAGATTTACAACCTTCTGTGATGGTATAGTCGCGTGGTTTGAGGCACTGACCGGTAATCATGGTGTACGAGAAACCGTGAATTCATATATATCAGAAATAGCATGAATAAATTATCCATATGAATTTGAAATCTCAATTTCATGATAATGGAATTGAAACCATATGCGGGATTGTTTGGGACACATAAGAATTTATTTGGGCATCAAAAACACATGATTTAATTGAGTATGATAATTAGAAAAAATAGAAAAGTGAGAAGTTGTATGAGATCTACACAAAATGAAAAGGTCTCTTGATACTTATTATTATTAATCGTTTATTTGCACGAACTGTCATTTGATGGAAAAGTATATGTACTTTAAAGAAGGCTTCTTTTCTTTCGCATCTTTCTATTTTAATATTTAACTTCTCACTTTTCAGTTTTGACACTTTTGACTGACTGAAACTGTCATAATTGTTATAAGAATGAAAGATTAATATTAATAAAATAAGTTTTACTGTAACTGATAGGGCACTGGAAAATACACCAGTGCATTTACAAATGAATTTTTTTATGGGTCAATCCAATAAGAAGTCATCGAATTTGCATATATTATAAACCTTGATCCTTGATCGGATAGACCTGAATAGTTAGGGAGTTAGGACCCAAGACATATTTTCGTGATACCTCAGGTATTAGGCAAAAAATAAAAATCTTCTTCTTTCGTAACCTCCACTTAATTAATTCTATGTATAAAAAAATATTTCATTTTTTAGTATATAAATAATAAATGTTTATTAATTGCTTGAGTGACTAAGAAAAGCAAAATAAACCAGTAGTTCTCTAAAAGAGTAGGGCCTGAATATTCTAAAATAGGATTACAACAAAGAGAAGCCAGACGATCCCTAAAGTTATTGTAATCCTATTTTTTAATTCGGTCCTAAAAACTTTTTAGGTTGAAGCAAAAGAAAAACAAAAAGTTTTGAATTATTGATAGTTAAAAAAAAAATGCCCAAACCCTAAATTACGCACTTACTAAGACTAGGTAAGGACCAAAAAATAGGAAACAGGATTAAAGTTAAAATAAACCAGACTATCTCAAGTAGTCAAGTCGGAGTGTTAACCAATCACAGCGCACTTTTAACTTTTTTTTTTATTAAGAACATATTCACAACTTAAGTTGTAGTTTTATTTTACAAATACAGGAGATATAACACAATACAGATTAATGAAACAATATTATACAACAGATTATACACCCAGAAAAACAGTAAATATACACAACCCCCCCCCCCCCTCCCAGTTTGCATTATTTTCATTTTAAAGGGAAAAAAAGTACATGTTAAGAGATATGGGTCATTTTCATTTATCTTGGGCAATTGGATTTTTTCAAGTCATGAACGTTACCTTTTTCCTAAACAATTTTTTAGGCTCAGAAGACTAAGACAAATACCTTTGAGTAAAAGCTTTCATTTAGAATATTTCTAGCAGCTACCTCTTCACACAAAATTACAAAAACTTAACGTACCAGGTAACTTTCATGACCACGGGTAACGTTCATGACGGTAACGTTCATGAGTAACACGCCACTAAAACAATCTTTTCTCAATAAAAGAATATTCACTTTACAAAAAAAAAAATATTTGATTGGAAAGAGGACATGCAGAAGAATTAAAGAAATACATTATATATTAAAGAATCATTACAATTTATTTAAAAAACCGCGTAACGTTCTTGTCAAAAAAAATTACACTTTTACAAAAAAACTTTTAACTTTAATCCTGATTAATAATTGGTACTAAGTACTATCATTGATACTAAAGTATCAATAATACTTTATATAGCTATGTATAACATCACAAAATAAAAAGACTAGGATATAATATCCACCCTAGCACAGTTATCAGTCTTACCTACATTAAAATATTCTAACAATTAAATTTGCAACAGCAGTAATAGCAACAGCAAAAGAAACGAAGTGAAAATTAATTATTAAGAGGATCTACACGAGAGAAAAAGGTACGAAAATGAGAGAGAGAGAGAGAGATTAAAAAAAAGTCCACAACGATTATAGTATTCATCTTCTAGGAAATAAAATTGGATGTGCTCATTAAAATCAAACAATTTTATTGATTTTATGTCAAATATGTTATTTTTTATGCATAACTGTGACTACTGAGGTAGAAATATCAAATTTTGATGAAAAAAACTAGTAAAAACTTCATGGACACAATAATGTAATCAAACGAGAAATTTTACGACTTTGTAGTACTCATGTGGTTTTTTTTGTCTCTTGATGAGTTACTGCAACTAATGCATTATCAGGGGCAAGATCAGGATGACCTCACCTGTCAGTGCAGGTGTTTTTCTATTTTTGTATTTTCATTCGTTCTATCTACATTCATTTCAATAACAACAAAAAAGTTTTCATATTTCTGTTACCTAACCAAATTCGTTTGGTATCACAATTTCTCATTATAGCTTTACTAAAATTTTGCTGGACTTGGAATTTGAACCACCGACCTCCCGATAACAAGTCCGCCGCCTTATCGATCAAGCTAGATCTGTTGAAACATTAACAAAAAAAAAAAAAAAAAAAAAAAAAAAAATGAAAAATACAGCTCACGTTAACTACTTCACAGTCTTATTCGGGTCATATTTAAATAAGGTATTTTATTATATGGGTTTCCGGGAAAATCCCATAATTAAATGCGAGAGTATTTAAAATTTAATTCCAAACATCTGGAGAGGGGGTGAGATTTCGCAGACGCTGAAAACTGAGAGAGTCTTCTCTTAATTACATTTCTCTTCTTGTTCATTAAAATACATGAATTAAATACATGAAAATACATGAATTAAATACATTAAAGTACATGAATGAAACGGCGAAATTAAGAAATCAGCACATATACTTCTGGTTTTTCACTCGTTTGAAATAAGTTGAATAAGAATGTGTAGCACAACAACGGTAGGCCTGTAATCTCTATCTTCTTATTCCTTGATTATTTATGAAAATGAGATGTGTCAGCGCTTTTTAAAATTCCACAGAGGATATTTTACACGAAGGTTTGGCGTAATGTTCGTTATTATTTTGCATCCTGACAAATTTTCAGACACAATGGCTGTATTATAATATGGGATTTTTACTTTCCTTATCCTATAATAAGGAAAGTATTGTATTCGTCGAAAATTTGACCTACCCAGCTTTTCACATTTCTGGACGAATCATAGCCTCAAGATACCAAAAAAGTGGTTTTCAGCCATTGGTCCGTGCGTCTGTCTGTGTGTCTGTGTGTGTGTGAACAGGATATCTCAAGAACGGTAAGAGCTAGAGACTTGAAATTTGGTATGCGAATCAATTTTATACACTAAACGAACCACAAAACTTTTGGTTGAAATCGGCCGCAAGATGCGGCCGCAGGGCCGCAAATATTGGCCGCAACCGCCGCTTCTTTGAATTGGTTAAAGATACAAAAAAAGTTAGAGAACAACATTTTCTCGGATTAAAAAAATAATAGGGGTTTTTCCTGATCATTTTTTTGATATCTTGAACTTTTTGGAACCCGGCCCCAATTTACCGGTATTTTGGGGGGGACCCGCTTGGACTAACTTTTTTATTATTCACCCTAGATGGGCGTTGCGACATATCAAATCCAATGATTTTGAGGTGCTGATTACGAATTTGGCACTGATTTTTTAACTATCTGTTACCGTTGAGTCACCAGTGGCGGATTTCGACTTCTTTTTGGGGGATAAGGAAAGTCGTGTGATGTTTACACCAGATTTTTTTTGTTTGTGAAGCACAATCCCTCTTCACAATTTTTGTGGCATTACTAAGAGCCTCCTTTACTTTTCGAAATCTATTAATACATTAATTTCTTTTTACTCTAGTAATGCGTTACTCATACAAGTAACTACTCATTTTTCCTCACGCGGTATGAGTGGACCCCGCACATCCAAGTTCAGAGCAGAAAAATTCCTGCTCCGCTGGGGATCGAACCCAGGTCACCATGCGTGCAATGCCTAGCGCGCTAACTCACTCAGCAACGAAACTACAAAATAAAATAGGACTATAACAAAGATAAGGGCTCATAAGCCAACCAAACAATCCCTCAAGTCGGAGTTTCAACCAATTACATCGTACAGTAGCCCGACTTGAGGGACGGTCTGGCTTATCTTCATTGTAGGTGGTCTGGCTTATCTTTATTGTAGGTGGTCTGGCTTATCTTTATTGTAGGTGGTCTGGCTTATCTTTAATATTGTAGGTGGTCTGGCTTATCTTTATTGTAGGTGGTCTGGCTTATCTTTTTTGTAGGTGGTCTGGCTTATCTTTACTGTAGGTAATCCTATTTATAATTCGGCCCTAAGAAAAGACATTAAACCTTCTCTCCTGATTGAACCACTTAGCTTACTGAGAATCAATATAAACAGATGATCAATATAAGCAACTTACTGTTCATTAAACTCTTTAAAGGTTATGAATGAGATTATAAAGATCATCTTGGTCAAATATCAAAGTTAAATGGTACTTTATTCATCATAACAAAGTAGGTAAGTACTATTACGTATTTATTAACATGTAATTTTCTATAGTGTTTGATTTTCTAATGAGATGAATCTAGCAAATAGGTATACTTCATCTATAATATGCACCTTTAAATATTTAATAAGCTACACGTTTTTACTTAATCGCAATATAATTTGGACTCAAATTAAATGAAATCGCATCATGTCCCCCCCTCCGCCATCTTTGAATGATTATCCTGAACAAAATTACAAGTATTGCACTGACTAGCAGAAATCCGTAAGCAAAAATGGTCTTAACGCTGGACTATTAAGAGACGGCTCTAATTCGCTACCATATTATAGGTGCTTTATCATTAGCCTTCAACTTTTGTGAATTTCTTCACTATTTTGTGCAAGACCGGGTGTTTATGAAGTGTCACTGGTAGACAAGTGGTTAACGCGCTATAGTCTTGTAATCCAGGTAGCGTAGGGATCCGTTGTTTCGAATCCCACCCAGTGAATGAATTTTTCCTCATTTATTTGAGTTTGTGACCACATAATAATAAGACTCTGAGGGTTAGGTGGTAGAAAATGCTTTGAGCATCAACCTCGCCTGGTTGTTACCCTCCACTAAAGAGTGTTAAGTCATTGAATAAGTCAAGTTTAATCTTTGATTAGAATCTTATCTGACCTGGCACAAATGTACGAAAAATATTAGAGTGATAATTCTGGAGAGCTTTGATTTGGTGAAAAGACCAAGATGTATCATACAAGCCTAAATACCTAACCATCTAGTTGTTAACTAACAAAAACTAGTTAATATTTAACAAGTGTTTGATTTGTTGTGTTTGCTTAAAACTTTACCTTTATCGTATTTACAATTCAATCATTAGTTATGCTATTGATATTATGTTATTTTCATCAAGTGCCTTTTTTCGTTTTCCCCCGTAAATGCTTTACATTCTTTTATCTTTGAGCGTTTTTCCCCTTTCATTTTGGGACAATTAAAGCGAAGTAGTTTGCAAGTTTCTATGATCATTTATCGCCTATTTAGAGAACATAGTACTCTTTATTTCCTCTCTCTCTTTCTCTCTCTATCTCTCTCTCTCTCTCTCTCTCTCTCTCTCTCTCTCTCTCTCTCCACACACACACACACACACACACACAGACCGAATCGAGAGTCACAGGTGGCTGTCCCTCGGTCGTGAAAGCTATAGTTTATCTCCGAAATAACGCCCCGTGAAACTATTCGCCTAATGGGTTTCCCTCAGCTCCTACTTTCCATCACCACTGGTCGTAAAACTTTACGAGGAATATAAATAATTGAAATTGCTCCTCCGAGTGCCACAGGTTTGTCTTGTCGACTGTATCAAATGTCAAATATAATAATGGCTTTCGGTTATTACTTTTGTTTTTTTACGCAAAAAGCGCACATTAAATTTTGGAATTGAAAGCGATCAAACGATTATGATAATGAGGTGCCGGAGTGTGCATATTTGAATCTCTAGCACTAGGCAGTATAAATAAAAGTATGTCTCCGTAGCTCAGTGGGAAAGGCGGCACTCTGTGAATCCAGAGATTCCAGAGGTCGTGGGTTCGAAACCCATCCGGAACATGACAAGTTTGCCTTCCATTTGGGATTTTTACCACATAATAATACGTCTTGGGCCTACTGCTGGAATAATGGGACTTTAATAGTCTTATCAAAGACTCCATCAAAATTCTAAACTGTCATCTCTTCCGTAGTTGATAAAAAAAAAAACAAATAACAAATATGTGTGAATACTGTACCTCAAAATATCAACATAAAAAAATAATGTATCTTTTTAAATGCACGGTCGAGTGTTGATGAGAAAGCTGGATCCGCGAGGTCAAACAGGGGAAACTGTTCAGCCGGCAAGATTTGCAAAATATATATATATAAGGCGGTATTATTATTATTATTGTGTAGGGACAAAGACAAGAAGTTCTTCTGGAACCAAACTGAACAAATAGCTAGGACATTTGAAGACTTGTAATCTGAGGACCTGGTTTGAATCCAGGTCTTCAATAGAAAATGAAATCTTATTTCATTTAGGAACTATCGAGTCAATTCAGTAAATAATGATCAGTAGGTATTAATTTTGATAATAGTATTTTTCTTTGATGTTGTTTATTTGTATTTTTTCAATAAATTTTACTATAAAAAAGAACTATAAAAATACTGTTAGTGTAAATAGTGTAAGAAAGTCAACACTCTCACTGATGCACAAGTCTCGGAACACCCCATAGATAAACTGCCCTGTCATTAATAATCCATCAATGCCGGCTAATTCATGCGAAGCGCAAGATTACATCCATATCTCCACGGGCCCTGGGGCTTTACCTCCGATATTTACATGAATTTCCCTATCGCCTTTCTGCTGTCGAATCAAGAAGTAAGAGGCTTAAAGGAAAACCGACATCAGGTGACATTAAGAAGAAATTTGCTGCAAGAGACTTACCTACTTACTCGAATGATAATAATATATGTATACATAGTTTGTAATACCCTTATGTACTGTGTAGGCGCGACCGATGCTAAGGAGCTGCGGAACTGAAGTACCCCCAGACGAAAAGGAATTAAAGAGGATTTCCTCAAGTCCTAGCTTGTACACAATGAAAATCATCACATATTTATAGAATAATTAATGCATAATAGTTATTATAATTGGCACGGTAATCAAACTTAACTTTTTAGATACTGAAAAAGCGACTTTATAAATCCCATTTTAGTACGATTTATGTGGCAGCATCATTAAAACATTTCCCCACCGACCACGCCTGCCCTTGTGGCACTTGTGTCTTGTTATTCCGTATATTGTTCCAGCTCTTAGATCCGTGATCTGTGGATCGAATCCCACTCAAAACTCTTTTCTTACTAAATATCCACATTAACCTCTCCCATCAGCCTCGGCTGGGAAGAGAACAGCCTGCATAACGAGGGTTCGAATGGTCACAC
Source organism: Bactericera cockerelli (assembly GCA_024516035.1). NCBI lineage: Eukaryota > Metazoa > Arthropoda > Insecta > Hemiptera > Triozidae > Bactericera > Bactericera cockerelli. Next base: position 8,265,510 of record CM044967.1, read on the forward strand.
ATCCAACTCATAATCTGGCTGAACGTTGCTTGATTTCAGTCAGTGAGAGAACAAGACTGATGATTTATTCAAAGTTGCATCGACACTGGCTATCAAACGTCATTTAGATTTGCATTGAGAGCCGACATTCAAAAGTTCGGTAAAACAAACTGTAATCTTTCATAAATATTCATACTCAATTACTCATGTAATAATTGTGTCACCCATTCATTATCTGTTGCAGGCCGCACAAATGTAAATAAGAGATTAGCCTGTGCACCCCACCGCCTCCCCTCAGGCAAATCCAGCACTCCCCGCAAATGAGAAGATCAATAGCTCACAGGTAAAATTATTGATAGTACTGAGCCGACCTCCGTGGCTCAGTGGTTAAGAGCATTGGTTGCTGAAACGGACGTTGCGGGTTCGAATCCCGGCCGGAACGGAAAATTCTAACCGAGTTTTTTCCGTTTCCGGAATGGCATGGATGTAAAGGTAAAGTGCCTTGAAGTAATGCGAAAGCGGTTGCGGGGCACAACTATCTTATAAAAAAAGTAAAAAATATAGTCGAACCCGCCAGAACAAAACAACTTCATGGTTGAGGTTGTTTGGTTCTGGCACTCCTACTTCCACATTTTACGGCTGGATCAGTGGCGGCTCCTGACTTCAAGACTAGGTGAAGACAAATTATACCCAGAAGTATTGAAAAAATAAAATTATTAATTTATCAGATCTTAGTTCTTATGGTCTCATAAACACAGCCCATTGTAAGTTATGGCTGTTTCCCTGCAGAGCATGGTTTTCTCTCATACCAGTTTTGCATCATATAAGTTTTTATAGGTACTTTTTTTGGAGAACACTTGGTACTTAATAAATAAACAAGGCCAGCAGAACAATTTGTCAACACTTGAGCTGGTACACAGCCATTCATTTTTCATAAGCCATTCAGGCTTGAACTGTATGGCTGTGGGACAGGCATTTGCTTTACTTTTTTAGTGGTGGTTATAGTAATTGGAGAAATTGGACATCCAGTAATCATAATATCTTTCTTATCCTCATTACTTCTTAATCTGAATGGGGTTACTTTTAATGTTTGAACCCCATGATTTTGTGGGAATCTCATTGTTTCTTTGAAATATTGTTATTAGTTATTCATCGTAATAAAAAATATTAACTGAAAGTTGGTAAAAAGGAATTAAAATAAAAATATTAGGATTATACCTCAGTAGATAGGTAGGTACAACATTTTAAAGAGGGGTTAGAACTGGGAAGGAAAGAAAGTTAGTTGAAGACTAAAAATTACAATCCAAAACTGGAAGAAAATCCACCACCAGATTACAAAATAAATCTAAGAAAACATACTTACTACAAATATATAAAATCAGCTTAAATTTCTGTTACCATTGATGTTTAAATGACTATTTATGAAAAACACAGATATTGCCTTATAATTTTAAGTACTTCACTGGAAGCTGTGTGCTTAGCTACCTGCAACCTGCATAATTATAATGTTATTACTGACACTGAAAGAAGTACATAGCTACTTCATATTCAACTTATTATGAAAAGCACAGGTCAGATCAGGTAGGAATAATGTTTCTATCCTGTATCAAATACTGGGAAATAACTTTATTAACTAGTTACACCAATTAAAAGTCACTTGATTACCGTTGAAAAGATTTGAAAATAATCTAATAAAATTTAAAAAGTGCGCACCACGTTTTGTTTACATTCTAAAGATAAGAGATACAATGTTGCCAAGTTAATTTCATAGCTAAATTTCTACAAACTTCAAGAGCTATATTTTAAATTTAAAGAAATCCCTCAAATCATGTAAGACGTATTTATTTATTTAAAAAAATAATACTACACCGCCTGAACAGAATTTTCTCTTGAGAATTTCATTTCAACACGTCTAAATTCACGATTTTTTTTAAAGTGGTTCCATAGTCAGGATCTTAAACAGGACCACCATTGTCCCTATTTAAAAACATCTTGGAACAACTAGATACCAGATTATCTTATTTGGCTCAATTTCGGTACCTACATTAAATAATTATTTCCGAGATTTGACTTCAATCGATATGTCCTTTTTAAGACTATAGTTGACAAGATACATAAATAGTTAAAATTTATTGGTATGGGCTATCGTTTAGGAACTATGTACAAAACTAGAACCCAAAAAATGAGAAATAATATCCAAAATTCCTGACATAAAATAATGCTTTCCTAACGCCTACGTTATTATTATTATTATTATTATTTATTTTGTTTTTTAATATTACAAGATTGTGCTAGATATGGGAGGCTAAATCATTGACTGGTTTCCTAGGTCTGGCATAATGCTACTGGCAACAATGTTAATATCAAAAACACATGACATCTCACATGGTATGTGGCTTCGTGACATTTCGTATGAGGTCGTGTAGATAATGCAAACTGAATACAACTGAAGACTGTCCTCAGTAGCATATTACATAGATATAGTTCTTGCCTAATATTTCATGATACCTACTTGGAAATACTCAACTCTGATTGGTTGATTCAAGGACAACTGAAGACAATTTCGAATTGTCTTCACATTTGGTGTTCTCCTTGGAAAGTAACATGAAATGTTAAGCAGCATTGATCTATTTTACACAAAGCTTACTCTTTTTTTTTTTTTTCTTTGAGTTAGATCAATTGTGCCATGTTCAAGGGATTATGAGTAGTGTTTTCACTGTTCAAAATTAGGTGAAAATGTCTTCAGTGTCTTCACCCGACGAGCCGCCACTGGGCTGGATGTCCTTCCTAACACCAACCCTGTTAAGGATGCTTTGATACAATGATCCACGAACCACACTCCAAGTTATTTACTATATAATATACTACCATCCATTTGGTGATCGTATTGGTTAAGGCGCTAGTCTGGTGATGAATTTTGTCTCAATTTTGTGAGATTTTAACCACATAAAAAAGGCACCGAAACAGAAACTGAAATAATGAACTTTTTAATCCGTATCGGGTAGTACAACTATAAATAAGTGTCTATTTGTATTATTATTTCTTTATTCACTATAATAAAATAAAATTTGTAAAAAATTGAATTTTTTTTTATTTTTATTGTTACCATAGCCCCTAGACCACTCGACCATCGATCATAATGGCGCCACCCTATAACCATCACTTAGTCAAGTCCATCTCATGAGCCCATAAAAAACAAGACAGTCATAAATTAATTAGACTATTATATCCCGATGATTTTGAGCAGCCACAATGTTCAAAATGATCACATGTTTGAGAAATCAACTTTCCCTCTTCAGTACCTACGCTACTTAAGCACTTTATATAAATATCGGGGATCTTTTCGAACTGCTTATTGTATGTATGGTTTTTTATTTGTGGTGAGGCACAAGGCCTCTTCACAATTTTTTTGGGTAGCGCAGCATTACTAAGAGCCTGCTTCACATTTCGAATTATTCTATTACATTAATTTCTTTTTACTCTGGTAGAAGTGCTGAGTCATTACTCCACTGTCTGGCTACCATCGTTCACGAAGACGCCACCCTATGATGATGATTGCTAGCAATCGTTTTTTATGACATTCGTAAAAATTCGTCTGATATTCACGACATGTGACAGTAAGAATAAGACGATCAGGGTAAACATTACACTGTATTTGTGCGTAGTTGAAGATTCCCATAGTATATCGCGTGCGATAAAAGGGTGTCATCACAATGTCCACTGTGACTCATGATTTAATTAGCCAAGCATGTATAGACAGTTAGACAGTCATTATTATTAAACACTTCATTAGATATAAAAGACATATGTACAGTACAAATAATTATAATAATAAATTAAAAATGGAAACAATAAAAAGGGAAAAAAAATTGATAGATATAATTATTCATAATATATGTCCATCTAAAAGGGGTTATTGCCTATGGCAATCTCTTCCACCTAACCCTTTATGATACTCTATGATACAGTTATGATACTCTTCTAATTGTAAAAATGATAGGCGTTATCTGTACAACCAAAATAAGAACCAAATTTTCAACGGACAAACTAAAATTTTATTTGATTTTGTATAGATTTTTACTAAACATAAAAAAAAATGTTTAGAACATCATCATTGGGATGACAACCGAGAATGCTTGAAGCATTGCCTCGTTGAACTTCAAGTCTTATTTGTTGCAGCCAATAATTCCTTGATCTTGGGGCTCCATTCTTTTAACGAACAAACTTATTTTTATGAAGTGAAAGTTAATCATGATTAATTTTTATTGAAGATGAAAAGTACTAGTTTATCTTAGATAAGTGTGACTCCTAACAGTCCTAACTGTATTTTTGAGACTAGCCAATATAAAACTTTTATTCTTAAACGTGATCAACCTCAAAATACCTGTGTAGTTCCTAAACTTTTTAATGCGGTATTTTTTGGTGATATTTGCAAGTGGTCGAATTCGAAACAAAAAATTGACGGAAAATACATGAAAGGGCTCCTAAGGTTTTATCTTCAAGAAAATGTTACTTTTAACGTTTGAGTGTCAAGTTATCAGATTAACGAAGCTAAGGAAAGATCTTCCCTTATCCGACTTTTTACTTTCCTTATCCTACAATAAGGAAAGTAATGTATTCGTCGAAAATTTGACCTACCCATCAGTTTTTTTATGATGGTTAGTATTATTTTAAATATTTTCGGCCATGCCTCGTTCTTGAGTCCGAAACTGTGGCTGTGGAGCCACCCTGTCGTAGGATGGGCTCCTGCATAGACATCATAATTTACTCAATTAGCAGAGTCTGTCAGGCTGAGTTGCAGGAGTTACCGGATATGTAATATCAATGATAACAAACAATTGCAGAACATGAAATTCCAACAGAACGAAGTAAACGGAAATTGAGGATCACGTGTTACAATGATGGGAAGAATAAGAGTACCTATAGTACAAGTTTGGTAGTATTTATCGACAGAGTTTGGTAGTATTTATTTGCTTTGATAGTATTCATGATTTTTGAAATGATTTTATTTATTTAGAAACTGACTGCTGGAGTAAAGGGACTTTTCAGTCTTACCTCGGCAGTATAAAGAAGGTATATTCTATTCTATTCTATTCTATTCTATTGTATTCTATTAGTAGGTAGAACAGAAGATGTATATTATACAGATTTACAGACAAATAATAGTAAAAATTAAATATAAAATTGACAATATTAATAATATAAACAAGAAAAAATAAACAAAATATATATACATGTGTCCTAACTAAAGGACTGGGTTATTGCCTATGGCAATATCTTCCACCCAACCCTTATGATGATTTTTTATGTAAAATTATAAAAAAAAGTGATCATTGTTGTGTTAATCACTTTCGTGATGTCACAAGTATCTACTCAAATCTCAAACTCACGCTGCCAATTTTTTACCGAAATCGGTACTCGATCCACCGACCCCTGAGGTCGGTTCAAGCTACCGAGGTCGGTTAAAATTAGCACCTAAATAGTATAAGTTTGGTGGTATTCATGATTTTTGGTGACCATGAATTCTTAGGTCAAAATTATAAAATAGCATTACAACGAAAATAAGGGAAGACCGTCCTTTAAGTTGGACTTTTCACCAATTAGATATTATATCTCGAATATGGTTCCAATCTGGCTGGCCCTAAAGATGGTTTGTTTATCTTTAAAACTGTTTATCTGTAGGAGTAATTTGCAAACACCTTTGCCCAATTTTAAGAATTCCAACACCTTTTTCGAGAATATATATTTAATATTGTCTATAAACATAATTACTTTAAACTCTCATTAAATTGTTAGGTATTCATCAACCCAATAGTGTTGGTGTTAATGTTGTTTTGATTATGGTTTACCATGTTAAATGTGTGACAGAAATCGAAACTTCTGCCGATTTAAGAATCTAACTAATCGTTTTGAGTATCTTAATTGGTCATTAAATTGATACCTAACAATCAAATAGTGTTGAAGATAAAAATTGATAATGATGTTTTAATGTTTAGTTTATCATTCAGTTAAATAGTAGTCACCGCGGTCGAGTGACGTAGCGCACCAGGCTTACATACAAGGTGACCTGGGTTCGATCCCCAGCAGGGTAGAAACTTTTCTTCTCTGTGCTTGGATGTCTGGGGTCCACTCATACCTCGTGAGGAGAAATGAGTAGCTGCTTTAATGTTAGCAGCGACCAGTGGTGGATTGTATGGATAGTTGGATAGCTATCAGTGGCATTACAAGAAGGGCTATGGGCAAATTATGTAAAAACCTACCATACAGTTGTGTCATAATGACACAAAGAAACCATAAAATTTATGGTTTCTTTAATATAGGTAGGTACCTTGAGTTAAATCTGTGAAAGGAGTTCATACATTTGTATACATATTTAGGAAAACTAATTGTTTCGAGTCGATAAATTACATTGTCATTAAATTGACAGTTATCAATTTTTAAGTACTAACCGGATATTAAAAAGGTTACAGAAACAGTAAAATAATGATGAAATTGTATTTCCTAATAATATGAGAAGATGATTAAAATCTTTGATCAGATTCTGAGATTTGAAACAAATATCTGAGGTGTTAAGCTTGAACTGTGAATCAATATTGAAAACAAACAGGTTATTTAAAGAATAAAAACCAAATTATTGTTTTCTTTTTTCTCTTATATCCTGGTCAAATAGGTTATATAATAATAATAATATGCCCCAATGTCACCCAATTTGGGCAAGGGCGTTTATTTGTAGTAAACTACAAAATGTGTGGATATTATTTGAGTAAGCTCATGAAGACTCAAAAGTACACTTAAATCACAAAATACACAACAAAAAGTTACAAATTATTTTTCAAAAGATTATGAACCTACAGATCATGATGAGCCTACAGAATTATTCAAATAATTTTCATCTCTCTTTTTTTCTCTCTCTCTCTCTCTCTCTCTCCCTCTCCCCTTCACTTTCTCTTCTTTCTTATTCCACCATTTTTTTTTTTACATGTAAAATGAAAAAAAATAAAATAAACTTGCTTAGTAATTTTTTATATGATTTCTCTAGAAACCTATTTTCTCACCTAAAATTGACACATGAAGATAGTAGTTTTTTTACTTTACAAGAGAGAGGAAGCTATTAAATTATTTGGACATTTCATGGACAATCCTTTTCCACAGCATCCGATCTCTTGCTAGGGACTGCCATTCTGGACCCACATTCTTCTTCATCTCATCATACCATCTGATCCTCTGTCTGCCTCTTGACCTCTTGTTTGATATTGGGATCCATTCCGTTAACTTTTTGGCCCATCTCTCATTGTTCATCCTTGTCACGTGTCCAGCCCAGCTCCATTTCATCTTTATTGCTTCTTTGCTTAATTCTCTCATTTGCATTATCTCATTTATTTTCTTATTACTGATTTTGTCATACTTTTTTTTGTCAAAACAACCTATTTGACCTGAAAGTATGACAAAATCAGGTCAAATAGGTTGTTTTACTTTAAAAGAGGAAAAACGTGACCTAGAAATTGTTCTCTTAAATCCATGTTTCTCTTCTTATTATTATCATTTTTATTTTACAATTTATTAAATAAGGACATATATACAAACAGTTTATTACAAATTAAGTAGTATACAATACATAATAAGAAGAAGTAAAAACCATTTTATATACACATGTGCTAACTAAAGGGCGGGGTTATTGCCTTTGGCAATCTCTTCCAGTCAACCCTTATATCTCTCATATCCATCAGGTTCGAGTGTATAACCTATTTATTCTTTATCTCATGGTTAGACCAACTCAATAAGGAGAGACATGGAAACTTCATCTTCTCAGACCCCGAAACTTCACAAATCCAACACACACACTAATAATAATAAACCGAAGATAGTTATTTCAAACCAGGGTCAGCCGGTTGGTTTGCAATGACATTTTGCAAAAATTCTACCCTGCCCTTGCTATACTTTGTCGGTCTCGCATCAGCCAAGTTTTGCATTGGAAACAATAATAATAAAATAATTATATTATACTAGATTTATGGTAATAATATTAACAATAATATAATATTATACTTGATTTAATAATTACCCACAGCTGTGGTAAATTGTAGAAGCTAGAAATGAACAAAGTGTTTCGCGTGTCTTATTGATTAATAATTAAAAGATTGAAACAAGATAATATATTCCATATTAATAATTAATAATTTTATAAATAGACTCTTTGTTGAAAGGCAACCACTGGGCGAGGTATATGATGACAGCATTTGCTATCACCTACCCTCGGTGTAATTACTATGTGGTCGGATACTCACTTGTACACACAAAGTCATAACATTTGAATCATTTGTTTCATAACAAATTGATCTTGATGACACTCATATTTTTTGGCCATTCGAGCTTTGACGCCTCCAACCATTTGATCTTAAATGCATCAATAAAGACCCTAAAAAAAAGTTATCATATTTGTGTTCATCACTTTTGTGATATCACAACCACTCAAACTCGCTTTACTAAATCTACGCTGAAACCGGGACTTGAACCACCGACCTCCAGGTTACAAGTCCGCCGCCTTATCGATCAATCCTTATCGATAAAGACCCTATTTATTATAGACTGGTTGGAGTTCCACAAGAGAAGCACCAATTATCACACCGACCTCTATTTAGATCTATTGTGACCAATTAATTCTATTTTATTTTAACGTTCTAATTTGAAGTAGTTAGGACGAAGGTCTTACCATCCATTCGCTGAGAATCATACCAGCTACCCACATTAACCTCACACAGCCTGGGTAGGGCCGGAAATGCCAGCCTCACGTGTCTAGAGGGATCTGCCCCAACCAATCCATTCCATACAGCCACTCTGTTTCTATAGTTCTTAGCTTTAATGTTGTTTTAAGAACATCTTATCATAACAACAAAGGTTAACACCGTGCACTGATAGCCAAGTGGTTAAAGCGCTAGCCTGGTAATCCAGGTAGTGTAGGTATCATTAATTTGAGTTTGTGACCACATGCAAATAAGACTATGAGGATTAGGTGGTAGAAAAAGCTTTGAGCATTAACCTCGCCTGGTGATCACCTTCCACCAAGGAGTGTTATTAAATGTCCCATCAGTAGCTCAGTGGTAAAGGCGGCACTCTGTGAATCCAGAGATTCCAGAGGTCGTGGGTTCGAAACCCAGCCGGGACATGACAAGTTATCCTCCCATTTGGGATTTTTACCACATAATAATATGTCTTGGGCTTACTGCTGGAATAATGGGACTTAATAGTCCTAATCGGGCAGTGTAAATAAGGCTATATTATTATTATTATTATTATTAAGGTTTATAATAAAATTCTCTTCTGCCCGCAGACATAATGGGAGCCGAAAACTTGGCCACTGTGGTGGAGAAAACCAGTGAGAAACCCGCATCCCCGACCCCTGCCGAAAGCAAATCCAGCGACGATCCCATCAGTAGCGCCATCGGCGAGTTTGGTCGCTGGCAGTGTCAGCTTACGATCCTGCTGTCGCTCCTCAACCTGCCTTGCACGTGGCACATCTTCGCCTTGACGTTCCAAGCAGCCGACCAGAACTTCTGGTGCGCTCAGACCGACGCGTTCGATCATCTCTCCTTTCCCGAGTGGATCAATATCAGCGGGACTTTCTCCCGAAACGTAAGTTAGTTTAAAAATCAACAAGCACTTATACTCGTGAAAAAAAAAAATAATTATACTACTAAACTTAGCAAAGAACTAAAAAAAAAACCCCCATATCTATGTATAGTGTATACTGTGTCAGATGTGGCAACTCGTTATAGAGCAGTTCGTTAAATAAATAAATTTAATTGTTTCTCTCTATAAGAAAAAATCTGTTTCACTTTATATTTCCTACCTAAAAATCATCATCATCATAGGATGGCGTCATCGTGAACGATGATAGCCAGGCAGTGGAGGAATGACTCAGCACCTATACCACTGTCTTTACAAGAAGGCTAATAATTAAAAGTATTATTACTTTGTATTTTGTCATATTTTAGCACCTATATTTTAAATTTTGAAAGGTTATTTTCTAATTTTGTATTGTTTTTTTTATTTTTTAACTTTTGTTTTTTGTTACATGTTTATATGGACTCTTTCCGTAAATACAAGTGCCTTTGAGCACCATTACCATTACCATTACCATTAATTGACAATGGCCCCCAGAACCAAGCCAATGCTGGTAGACTCCCTGTTTATAGTCCCCCAACCAGACTGCTGGTCTACTCCCTGTTTACGAGTATAGTCCCCCAGCCTGACTAAATTATTATAAAAAGTATTAGGTATTTTCGTCTTTTTTTTTCATTCCTAAAATTTGTATTGAAATAAAAACAGCGTTATGGAACTACATAATTCTTTGTCTATGTAAAGATTTTACCTAATAATGATAGCAATACATTTGCATTAATATTTTTCCGTGTTGGAGAGACGTCAGATATTTAATGTATGTATGGACTTGCAGGTCGGATACCTCAGGCTCCTTCTATGTCCAAAGTTCTGAGTTGGACTCCAGTCAAATGTAGTGACTCTACTGTTAGATTAGTCTAATATCGTCTTCTTGTTTAGGGATGAGGGTAGATATAAAGGGTTGGGTGGAAGAGATTACCAAAGGCAATAACCCCGCCCTGTAGTTAGGACATGTGTATAAATTTATTTTTCCTCTATTTTTTTTCTTCTTCTAATATTTTTTCCATTTTTTTTCTTTTTCTTTTCTTATATATTGTGTATTAATCTGTAATTATCTGTGTTGTATATAGGTATGTCCTTATTAACAGAGTGTAAAATAATAATAAGAAGAACAAGAAGAGGGTGCTGAGAGAAACTTTAGAGCAGCGGTCGGCAACCTTTTGAACTACGCGGACCCCTAGCTAATCTCGAAAATTTTAAAGGACCCCCACATAACAAAAGTGTGGGGGGGAGGGGGGGGGGGGGGGGGGGGGGGGGGGGGGGCGGATGTATGAAAGAAAAAAAATAGGTAGATATGTAAATGGTTATTAAGATTCTTAATGGATTTGGTTCTTTATTGAAACAAGAAAACGAAAATAAAAACATTACCCAAATTAATAACGGTAAAAAATTGTTTATTTAACCTACTGAACCACTCACTGTTTAATGAGAAGGCTGCTCTTGTTTCCGTCCTTGCACGTTTGGACTTGCATGTGGATGCTAGACATAGAGAGTTAGGGTCAAAGTAGGGTACTTCGGACTATTTATGATTCGAGTTCATGAGCTATTTTTCTTCTTCTTTTTTTAAATCCTGATATGGCTTCGCGGACCCCCAATTTAGCTCTCGCGGACCCCTGGGGGTCCGCGGACCCCAGGTTGCCGACCGCTGCTTTAGAGAATATGAAAATTGAAGATTCATAGTCATTATAGTTCTAGCTGCTTCTCCATAATTTTCATTATAATTATGAATTAATTTCAAATGAACTAAAAAAGCATGATGGTTTTGAAATTCGAAAACTTTTATTATTATCTACAATAATCACTTTTTCATTATTTCGAAATGGTACAACTTTTTCATATCTTTCATATTACAATCTCATAGTCTTTTATGAGACAGTCTGAAAGAAGTATTAGGCATTGTTATTTAGCTGTCATATTTGTGTTGATCACAATAGTGATATCACAACTACTCAAACTCGATTCACTAAATTTAGGCTTAACTTGGGTCTTGAACCAGAGACCTTCAGATTACAAGTCCATCGGCTTATCGATCAAGCTACTGTGGTCGGTTTCTTATTTAATATTTTGGTAGATACTTTTAGTTTCTAATGCAATTCTATTTTATTTAACAGTAAAGCTGCAAAACTAACTGCTATGCCATAAATTGTAGTCACGAATTACATATAGGAACTTAAATTACTCTACAATATCTGAACAACCCAGTCTGCTCTATAAATATTTCAATAGTTATATTTTTACAATATAAGACTTCTATTGTAAAAATATAACTATTGAAATATTTATAGAGCAGTTCGGGTTAAACGAAAAAAAAGAAAAACAACCCAGTTTCAACTTTTGGTTCCGTTGGTAGAGGAGCTAGTCCCGGGACTTCTGGTGTGAAATGGTAATGTGTTACCTGTCAAGTCCCGGGGGGTTCTGCAGAAATTCATTATAAGTTTTTGGAAAATACTTCAGAGGTAACTTAAGTTTCGCGCAAAAAAATGACAAATAAAAAAGTTATGAACGAATTCTCATTATTTCTGAGTCCCCGCCTTTCTCCCGTCTTCGTTTAATATTCAATATTTCTTAATTGTTAAAATTGTTTTTCCTTCTTTTTGAAACTTTTAAAAACTTTCTTGAAACTCAAATTCTTATAACTTATAACTACTTGAGCCGTGCCTACTTTAATTGCAAAATCTGTAAAACTTTTCTTCAACAACTCACGTAGTTAGGTATTATTTTTAACGAGATTTTGGAGGAGAAAATATTGAAGTTTTTCCAACAGAAAAAAAAAATACCTTGAAATTCTCAATTATTAATGGTTGTGCTCATTTTACCTTGTGAATATTTTGTCGTCTTTTAAGAATGTTTCTGTTTTGACCGAGCAAAGCGAGTTCAAAACAGAAACTTGAAAGCCATCAAACCGTCCAGCGGACGGTTAGTACAATGGTACATGTTTACCAACATAATTATGTACGAATACAAAATTATTAATACAATTGTAGACCTCAGCACAATGCTGAATTGGAACAAAAAAGGGTTTCAATGAAAATAGTATTAATTTGGTTCCTTTTTTATCAACATGTTGTATTTTCGTCTATAAAAGAAAGTCGTTGTAATAAATTTTCATGGGTGAAATTTTAGCTTCAAATAAATATTTGAGCCAACCTCCGTGGCTCAGTGGTTAAGAGCATTGGTTGCTGACCTGGATGTTGCGGGTTCGAATTCCGGCCAGTTTTTCCGTTTCCGGAATGGCATGGATGTAAAGGTAAAGTGCCCTGAAGTAATGCGAAAGCGGTTCCGGGGCACAACCACAAAAAAAAAATAATCATCTTACAAGGATAAAAAGTTGTAATAATTTAATTTATACTATTGTACCCAACTTATTCCGACTAAAAGTTTATTTATTTATTTTAGAGGGGGATATTGGTATTATTGACCCTCATACAGTACATATCTACATATTCAGGACGCATCAGTTTTGTTCTTTTCTTGTCCTTTAGAAAGGATTAAAGGACACCAAGAAGAAAAATCCGTCCCGTTAAGAGATCCATCACATGCTTGCGCATTTCGGGTCACTTCTACTGAAATTTATCTAAAAAAAAAAAAAAAAACAATTTTAAGCTTCTTATGCATGTGTATAATATTATTTAATTTATGTTTCACGGAGTCTGGCTGGGGGACTATAAACAGAGAGTAGACCAGCAGTCTGGCTGGGGGACTATAAACAGGGAGTAGACCAGCAGTCTGGCTGGGGGACTATAAACAGGGAGTAGACCAGCATTGGCTTGGTTCTGGGGGCCCTTATCAATTATTAGCCTCCTTCTAAAGACAGTGGTAGAAGTCCTGAGTCATTCTTCCACTGTCTGGCTACCATCGTTTACGATGACGCCACCCTATGATGATGATGATGATGTTTCTTGTTATTTTGTTATTTGTTATTTTAAAAAGTATTTTTTTTAATGTTAAAGTTAAGTTACCATATTTGAGTTAATCACTTTCGTGATATCACAACTACTCAAACTCGCTCTACTAAATCTACGCTGAAACCGGGACTTGAACCATCGACCTCCAGGTTACAAGTCCGCCGCCTTATCGATCAAGCTACTGAGGTCGGTTTTTTTTAATGTTTCAGGATGGAAAGCTCCGGTACAATCCCTGCGTCATCAAGGACCTGGACTACAACCAGTCCTACGAGGATCTCCTCTTTGAGAGTGAGAACGTGACAAGGACCAGGCAGTGTGACCGGTGGATCTATGACACCAACAACTTTGGTGACACTATCATAAGCGAGGTGAGTTTATTGTGTACCCCCCTCCCAAGAAAAAAAAAAAAAAAAATAGGTCGAATTTTTTTCTAATACAACTTCTCACTTTTCTGTTTATAATGATTGAAATAGAAGCCTCTGTGGCGTAATGGTTGTGACTACTGCTCGTAGTCCAAAGTTCCCGAGTTCAACTCCCGGCTGGGGCAGACTTTTCGAAGAAAATTCTGTTCCATCCAAACACGTGAGGCTGCCATTTCCGGCCCTACCCAGGCTGGGTGAGGTTAATGTGGGTAGCTGGTACGATTCCCAGCGAATGTAGGCTAAAACCCCCGTCCTAATCCAGGACGTTAAATCAAGTAGAATCGTTGGCGTTAGGAAGGGCATCCAGCCATAAAAACGTGCTCCACTCTACCAACCTCAACCATGAGGTTGAACAATGCCGACCCCAAAAGCAACATAAGCTAATATGGGATAAAGGCAAGGGAGATTATTATATTAATGATTGAAATAGAAAGGTTTGTTGGATAATCAGAACTTTTAGGGCGTAATTAATAGACGTTTTTGTAATACCTCTGTGGCGCTAAGTCACGGATTGCGTACTGTGTAAGATAGGGAAAGCGACACTTACCAACGACTTAAGTTATTGATGTTGTCTATTAATTCCGCCCTTACGTGCTGATGAGAGCAAATAAGCTCGAAACAGCTGTCCAGGTATATTCTGATATTCATGTACATCTAATACAACTTCTCACTTTACTGTTTATACTGATTTTATTAAGTAGTCACTCGGTCAACTTTAACACTGTATAATACTATTGGAAATAAAATCTATCCTATGTTCTTATAAAAAGACAAACTCTGATTGACATGGTTCTAGGGGGTATTCTTCTATCTATCTTGATATTCTATCTATCTTTTATTAGATTATAGTGGTGCATGTCAACTTCTATGGTCAAACACACCACAGGAGGTAGATGATAATAGAGATTTTAGTTTTCGAAAGAAAAAAAAAAAAAATCTTCCGTGAACTCGACACTCTCACAACAATAATAAATTTAGCATCCTTAATATTCATTCCTTATTGAGTTGTATACAGTCATATAAGAAGACATCGTCAAACTTTTCTATCTTGGCAATGTTCCCAAAGTCTTAGCAGCAATGTACCGTTAAATTGGATATCAGAATGTACTTGTCGAGTGGTTGGAGGGCTGGTCTAGTTATCTAGGAAGCGCAGGATTTCGTAGGTACGGATATATTTTTTTTCTTTCTTCTTCTTCATCTTTTAATGGCTGAAGAAGTATAACTACTTACCAGATTCCTTTAGTAGTAAGAAAATTATATTAATCTTAATTTTTATCAATTTATCTACTGTATTATGTAATATTTGAGTATGTATATTTTATCATAATATTGTAGGTATACCCTATCATACACGTAAATGCAATAGTATTATTGCGTGTGTATGCATAAAAAATAAAATAAATATACTTACCAGATAAATGTAGGTACGGATAGAATATCACCCACATTAGAGATTTTGCCTAATTCTTTGAGAACATGGCCACATTTTGCACAAGAACAGCAAGCAAAGGGATTGATAAATCCTAGTTTATCTATTTTAACAACGAATTAAGTTAATTTAGGTTGAACAAAATTCAAACATAGGCATCAAAAAAAAAAAAAAAAAAATTAAGTGTTGAGGGCAACAAATTCCTTGTACTAATAAATTTTGTTTAAATTTCTTGCATTCTTTATTTAACAAAACTTTTAATTAAACGTCAACATATTATTTATATTATGTACGTATGATCTTTGTTCATCACAATCGTAATGTCACATTTAGTCAAATTCGCTTTACTACATTTCTGCTGTATTTGGGACTCGAACCGACGACCTCCAGGTTACAAATCCGCTGCCTCATCATTCGAGCTACTGAGGTCGGTTCTTGGTTAAAAAAATACTAATAATAATAATAAAAAACATTTTTAATTATAGAAAATTTCCGCAGTAAACTGCATGGGATTTCCTTTCGTAATCGTTATTTTTCTCTTTTACAATTTGTTTTCTGTCTTTCTTCATTTCTTCAATCATATTTTATTTCTTTCGTACTTGTTTCTTCTAGTAACTAAACTCGTAAGAAACATTAAAATGTAAATTTAAAATGCTTCAGCAGTTTATGCTTGGTTTCCCGTTACTACTTCCAGTGGAACCTGGTATGCTCCAGGGAACATTTGAAATCCCTGGCTGAAATGATGTTCTTGCTGGGAGTGGCTTTCGGAGGATTCTTCTCAGGTCTCGTGTCCGACAGGTAAGCTTTCTTTCTAGATGATGGTTTTTCTTATTTAAATTATTTATGTATTACTAGACAGCATGCCTATTTTTTCTTAAAATTCACCCATTGGTTTCCTCGATTTACCCATTACATAGGTACAAATCTTCTTATAATTGCTAAAATTTAAGTATAGTACAGTAGTGCTTTATTTAGACTGTAGTCTTGATATTTGGTGTAGTTTTGATTTTTTTTAACATAGTGTATGTATTTTATTCCACTTCACTTTACCAATTATTTTCTCACAAATGGCGAATCCAGACTATGTAGTTATATCTGAGAGTGATTTTTTTTTTAATAGGGATGATTCTCATGTTTAATAGACTTCCTTTTATTTCACTCTTACCTGCTTCGATAACATTGTGAAACTTTTCATTTGTTGAATTTCAATTTCCTTGTTCATTAAATGATCAGTGGATCCCTAATGAACAACGAGAATATCTGAAAGATGATCTCTGGATAAATAATGAAATATGATAAGTCAAATTTCGTCAAAGAAAAAGGGTCTAATAAGTTATGTCAAAAGTAACTTCAACAAATTTATTTGAGACTGTAAACTACAAATTAAACAAATCCATTTAGGATTGTAAGTTATAACCCCAATTTTTTTAAAGATTGTTAACTATAAGTTCAACAAATACATTTGAATTTTTTAAGTATTACTTCAACAAATACATTTGCGATTGTTAAGTACAACTTCAACAAATCCAATTGGGATTGTTAAGTGTAACTTCAACAAATACATTTGAAATTGTTAAGTACAAGTTCAACAAATCCATATGGGATTGTTAAATATAACTTCAACAAATCTATTTGGGATTGTTAAGTGTAACTTCAGCAAATCCATTCGCGATTGTTAAGAATAAGTTTAACAAATCCATTCGCGATTGTTAAGAATAAGTTAAACAAATCCATTCGCGATTGTTAAGAATAAGTTAAACAAATCCATTTGGGATTGTTAAGTATAACTTCAACAAATCCATTCGCGATTGTTAAGAATAAGTTTAACAAATCCATTTGCAACTGTTACAATATAATTTGAACAAATTTCATAGGGGTTAGAAGAGGTAGAAGGATTTTATCAGTTGTATTACGCTAGAATGAATCAATGTAGAAGGAATATTGAAATTACTACAATCCTTTCCAAATGATTGGCATTGCTACAAAAGACAATTTGCTTCAAGCAAGAAAATAAACTCTTCTTAACAATCAGCCAAATCAAAGAAAACGCCCTGATATCCTCTCTTACTCTCTCTCTCTTTCTTTCTTTCTCTTTCGTCATTTCCCTAATTTTCTCTCTCTTTCTTTCCCTTTTTTTCAGTCTCTAATATTTCCGCTTTCTATTGTATTAGCTATATCTCTTACATAATCTTAGTTCCTTTCTTTTTTCTTTATCTCTATCTCCCTCTCATCCTTTCTCTCATCTCCATCTCTTCTATTCTTTCTCTCGCTTTCTGTCTGTCTTTGGAGAGACAAAGGCGGAATACCATTCCGCTGCAATATTGGCATCAAATCAAAAGATGTCTTCATGTGAAAAACATTAAAAAGGGTTTTTCAAATGAGAAAATTAAATCCTCTAGAAGGCTTTCATTCGTGTTCGAGGAATTATAACAGGCGCGTCGCCAGAAGGAGGAGGAAAAGTTGTATTTCTTGGGCTCTAATTTTTCAAGGAATCCTTGTTCCATTCGCTCTCTATGACACTCTATGTAAATACAGGCTCGTTTACATATACTCGTAGTCTGTTGGTTTAAAATACCAACTGGGCTGGGCCAACTTAATTCACCTTAGTTTGTTTGCCATGTGGGTATGTGCAATAGTAGGTATTTGTTTGCAATAGTATTCGATTTTCACTTTAGTTTGAAACGTCTGATGGGTGAAGGGTGACCATTAAAATTCGAAACCTCGTGATGCTGGCTATTCCAGACCCAAATCAGGCTGGATGAGGTTTATGTGGGGTGCAATTTTCCAGCAGCTGTTTGCATTTTCCAGCAAATGGACTGTAAAACGTCCGTCCTCATATGACCTTAGCAGTAGAAAGGGACATAAAATCCCAGCATATAACATGCAAGGTAAATTATACCAAGGCGAATTTGCGCAATTATTTATCGTTACATCACTTTTGCATTCAACACAAACGCTTGTTTAAAGACATAATAATACGAAGTAAAGGACCTGCAGCACTGATCACAAGTGTCTAACTCTAAAGCATCTGTTGTTTCTTATCAAATAAAAAACCAGCACTCTTGAATTATATTTAATAAAGATCTTCTCCGATGCTTTCGTTGGAATGATAGCTAATGTCTACAACGAAAGTACTGGAGTCAAGTGCCCTCAATAAATATACACAAGCCTATGCTAATAGGCTGTCGGGTCGGAGCGCTGTCCAAATTGGGGGGAGACGTAGAGGTGAGTGTATACATAGAAAGAGAGAATGTCGTCTGCACGTGGTATCCTGGATGCATAGGCTGGATTTTTTAATGAGAAAGAAATGACGGGGTAGGAGAGAGATGAAAAGGAGAAGATTTTTAGAAAGATAGGAAAAGGGAGACAAAAAAGGCCTAAGAGAGGAACAGAGAAAGCGGGAGAGAGAGTGTGTGAAAGAGAGATAGACAGACAGAAAAGGCTCTAAACGAGGAAGAGAAAGATAGAAAAAGCTCGAAGAGAGGAATAGAGAGAGATACAGAAAATGCTCTACGAGAGAAATATAGAGAAAGACATAGAAAGATATTAGGAGACAGAGGAGAGAATACGGAGAGTGAGCGAACGAAAAGGAAGAGAAACAGAAAGACTGAGTGAAAAAAGAAATAGAGATAGATAAATAAAGAAGATTGGGATATAGAGAGGCAGATAGGAAGAAAAAGAAGAAAAAAATAATTGAAGGAAATACAGACATAATTCACTCAGATGACTGTAGAAAAGGAGGAAGAAGAGAGATAAACAGGGAAAGAAGGAAAGAGAGAGAGAAACAGGGAGAGACAGAAAGAGATATAGGCAGATGGAAAGATGGAAAGATAATGCTAGACAGAGGAGAGAAGAGGAGAAGAGGGGAGAAAGAGTAAGAAAGAGGGAGAGGAAGCGGGAGAGGTAGAGAGATATAGGGACAGGAAGACAGAGAAATGAGAGAGAGAGGGAGAAAGAGAAGAGAAGGAGAGAGAGAGAGGGGAGAAAGAGTTAGAGAGAAAGAGAGGAAGCGGGAGAGGTAGAGAGAGATATAGGGACAGGAAGACAGAGAAATGAGAGAGAGAGAGAGAAAGAGAAGAGAAGGAGGAGAGAGAGAGAGAGAGAGAGAGAGAGTTAGAGAGAGAGAGAGAGAGGAAGCGGGAGAGGGAGAGAGATATAGGGACAGGAAGACAGAGAAATGAGAGAGAGAGGGAGAAAGAGAAGAGAAGGAGAGAGAGAGAGGGGAGAAAGAGTTAGAGAGAAAGAGAGGAAGCGGGAGAGGTAGAGAGATATAGGGACAGGAAGACAGAGAAATGAGAGAGAGAGAGAGAAAGAGAAGAGAAGGAGAGAGAGAGAGAGAGAGAGAGTTAGAGAGAGAGAGAGAGAGGAAGCGGGAGAGGGAGAGAGATATAGGGACAGGAAGACAGAGAAATGAGAGAGAGAGGGAGAAAGAGAAGAGAAGGAGAGAGAGAGAGGGGAGAAAGAGTTAGAGAGAAAGAGAGGAAGCGGGAGAGGGAGAGAGATATAGGGACAGGAAGACAGAGAAATGAGAGAGAGAGAGAGAAAGAGAAGAGAAGGAGAGAGAGAGAGAGAGAGAGAGAGAGAGAGAGTTAGAGAGAGAGAGTTAGAGAGAGGGAGAGGAAGCGGGAGAGGGAGAGAGATATAGGGATAGGAAGACAGAAAAATGAAAGAGAGAGGGAGAAAGAGAAGAGAAGGAGAGAGAGAGAGAGAGAGAGAGAGAGAGAGAGGAGAGAGAGAGAGAGAGAGGGGAGAAAGAGTTAGAGAGAGAGAGAGGAAGCGGGAGAGGGAGAGAGATATAGGGATAGGAAGACAGAAAAATGAAAGAGAGAGGGAGAAAGAGAAGAGAAGGAGAGAGAGAGAGAGAGAGAGGAGAGAGAGAGAGAGAGAGAGGGGAGAAAGAGTTAGAGAGAGAGAGAGGAAGCGGGAGAGGTAGAGAGAGAGAGGGACAGGAAGACAGAGAAATGAGAGAGACAGAGAGGGAGAAAGAGAAGAGAAGGAGAGAGAGAGAGAGAGTTAGAGAGAGAGAGTTAGAGAGAGGGAGAGGAAGCGGGAGAGGGAGAGAGATATAGGGACAGGAAGACAGAGAAATGAGAGAGAGAGGGAGAAAGAGAAGAGAAGGAGAGAGAGAGAGGGGAGAAAGAGTTAGAGAGAGGGAGAGAGAGAGAGGGAGAAAGAGTTAGAGAGAAAGAGAGGAAGCGGGAGAGGTAGAGAGATATAGGGACAGGAAGACAGAGAAATGAGAGAGAGAGAGAGAAAGAGAAGAGAAGGAGAGAGAGAGAGAGAGAGAGAGAGAGAGAGTTAGAGAGAGAGAGTTAGAGAGAGGGAGAGGAAGCGGGAGAGGGAGAGAGATATAGGGATAGGAAGACAGAAAAATGAAAGAGAGAGGGAGAAAGAGAAGAGAAGGAGAGAGAGAGAGAGAGAGAGAGAGAGAGAGAGAGAGAGAGAGAGAGGGGAGAAAGAGTTAGAGAGAGAGAGAGAGAAGCGGGAGAGGGAGAGAGATATAGGGATAGGAAGACAGAAAAATGAAAGAGAGAGGGAGAAAGAGAAGAGAAGGAGAGAGAGAGAGAGAGAGAGAGGAGGAGAGAGAGAGAGAGAGGGGAGAAAGAGTTAGAGAGAGAGAGAGGAAGCGGGAGAGGGAGAGAGAGAGAGGGACAGGAAGACAGAGAAATGAGAGAGACAGAGAGGGAGAAAGAGAAGAGAAGGAGAGAGAGAGAGAGGAGTTAGAGAGAGAGAGTTAGAGAGAGGGAGAGGAAGCGGGAGAGGGAGAGAGATATAGGGACAGGAAGACAGAGAAATGAGAGAGAGAGGGAGAAAGAAGAGAAGGAGAGAGAGAGGGGGGAGAAAGAGTTAGAGAGAGGGAGAGGAAGCGGGAGAGGGAGAGAGATATAGGGATAGGAAGACAGAGAAATGAAAGAGAGAGGGAGAAAGAGAAGAGAAGGAGAGAGAGAGAGAAAGAGTTAGAGAGAGGGAGAGGAAGCGGGAGAGGGAGAGAGATATAGGGATAGGAAGGCAGAGAAATGAGAGAGAGAGGGAGAAAGAGAAGAGAAGGAGAGAGAGAGAGAGAGAGAGAGAGAGTTAGAGAGAGAGAGAGAGAGGAAGCGGGAGAGGGAGAGAGATATAGGGACAGGAAGACAGAGAAATGAGAGAGAGAGAGAGGGAGAAAGAGAAGAGAAGGAGAGAGAGAGAGAGAGAGAGAGGGAGCTACAGGAATATTAAGGCTCGAACTCATACAAATGTGCATTCATCCCCGGAAAAATTTACGGCGCCATAAATAAAATTGTAGATAACTTGGCTTGGAGCTGCATTGATGCATTGATAAGATACTTTTACGCTTGAACAGCTTGCCTTTTCTAGGATTCTCAAACTGAGGTATAGGATTCTCAAAATAAGGTAGGATTCTCAAAATAAGGTAGGATTCTCTAAATAAGGTAGGACTCTCAAAATAAGGTAGGATTCTCAAAATAAGGTAGGATTCTCAAAATAAGGTAGGATTCTCAAAATAAGGTAGGATTCTCAAAATGAAGCGGGATTTGAAAATAAACTCTTCTATTCAACCACCGATAAAATTTTAATTTAAGAAAAAATAAATAGACCAAGTGAATGTACCTAAGTACGTATAAATTTAAAGTGTATACCTATATTACCTATGTATAAAAATCGCATAAAAAACACACACACGAAGGAACGGACTCTGATATTGTAGTGAAACTTCGACTACCAATGCTTGGCATGTTTTTGAATTATTAATTCAAAAATCCTGATTTTTAAAATAACTTGTTTGAGGTACATCAAGTTACTTTTGAAAATCATTCCTACGTTGCTCTGCTCATGTTAGAAATAGGTAGGTATTTTTATGTATTTTTTCCACTTCTGTTTAGACATCGTAATTCATCAACACGGGTTCTACCATGATGCATTTTTTGGATCCACACCGACCTAGAAATGAACTTTGCCCAGCTTAGAAACAGATAGACTGCTAGAGGGTTCGAATTTGGGTGGCCACCCTCCAAACACTCGCAGTCCCGTATGTTGCTTAACTTCAGTTATCTGACAAGAACGCAATCAACGAGCCCATGACGTATAGGGACTATACTTACAGTTCACCCAGCTACAATTTTCTTGATACCTACTCTGCTGCACTAAACCACAATACATCACCTTGATCTAAGGATTCCCAGATTCCCAATTTCCCACCGTGGAAAATCTCATCCGCGAAAGATTTTACCTGAAAGAGAGGGGGCACCAAACCCTTTGCGACTCCTAATATACAGGAGAGGGTCTCGTCTTACTGGGACACGTTAAACAGCTACAGGACCAGCTTTGTCAGACCAAAATGCTATAACACAGAGGGTTAGGCGTTAGGAAGGGCATCAAGACATATAATGTGGAAGTAGGAGTGCAAAAACCAACCAACCTCAACCAGGAGATAGAGGTTGTTCAATGCCGACCCTCAGTAGGTTTGAGATAGTAGTCACCGTGGCCGAGTGAGTTAGCGCGCTAGGCATTGCACGCACGGTGACCTGGGTTCGATCCCCACTGGGGCAGGATTTTTTCTGCTCTGTATACTTGGGTGTTCGGGGTCCACTCATACCTCCTGAGGAAAAATGAGTAGCTGCTTTAATGATAGCAGTGACCAGTGGCTTGATTATAGGCAAAAATAAGATTGTATTGGGATATTAAAGATATGGGAAAGTCCTATAATTCTGCGCTACCCACTAAAATTGTGATATACATAATAACACAAAGAAACACATTTTTTTATAGGTTTGGGAAAAGGCAAAGTGAAAGAATAAGATACAGAAGAGGTTCTGTTGAGTAGTTTATTTTTTTATTTTTGGCAGTTGGGCGGTTTATTACGTAACCCAGCAATTTTTTCTAGTGCGGGCCAATATACGGGCCAAGTCCCAATTTTTGGACAAATCTTGTGTCTATAATGCTGAAACAACACAGGGAAATCTGCATACCTACATGAATAATTTATAAATCTCTCTCTTTCTCTCTCTCTCTCTCTCTCCTTCTCTCTCTCTCTCTCTCTCTCTCTCTCTCTCTCTCTCTCTCTCTCTCTCTCTCTCTCTCCATCATTCTTTCTTTTTCTCCCTCTCTCTCATTCATTTTCTCACTCTCACTCTCACTCTCTCTCTATATCTCTCTTAGTAGACAAATCTATGTTCTCGTTATCAAAGCTTTTTGTCAAGAGAATGTAAATGAGCTGGAGATTTCACTACATGACATAGACTCTAGTGGTTTTCAAATTTTTGTCTATCATCCCCCACATATTTTCAAGAAAGCTGGAAGAGAATAAGAAGATCGAGTTTCAAAATTTAGCAGGCCAAAAACAATACACATACCTACTAACTAGACCTACTACATACTAAGAACACATGAAGTATGGATCAAGCTCAGATGAGAAAGTAGAATTTGATGGAGAACACCCAGTAAAGGTGGAAACATTAAAATCTAGGTATTTCTAGGATCGATAGTGAACAATATTCGAATTTTAGACAGAAAGAAACAGCATGTGAATTCAGGGTGTTTCAATCTCGCTAGAGGACATGTCTCGCTAAAGGACTATAAACTGAGAATGGACTAACCAACCCTAACAAGCCAGGCTAGCTTGCAGTTTCCCAAGGGTTAATGGCTTATAAAGAAAAAGCCCAAGTTCTCACGATGGTTGATCGCACATAGAAATATGTGGTTCAGAACGAGCCAACTTTTCTCTTGAGTTTGGCTGGAGACCATCACTCCCCCCAGCTGAAGCCAAGCTGGTTACAACAACAACAACATTAGAAAAATGATTTCGGGAATTTTGTGTGACAAAAGAATAAGAACAAGAACTAAAGAAAAGATGTAGAAATCGGTAGTGAGACCAGCCTTTCAGTAAATTTGAGACATAGCACAAAAAGAATTTCTTTTTGATATTAATTTAGAAGAGTAGATCCAGATTTGACTAATCTGTATCTAAGAGAAAGCTGGATATAAGAAAAAAATCGAGGTCAAATTAACCTCTCTGTAAGAGAAAATAACCTCTTTATAATAGAAACCTGTCTATAAGAGAAAAAATTCGAGGTCAAATTAACCTTAGAGAGGTTAATTTGACCTCGATTTTTTAAGGGAAAATAACCTCTTCATAAGAGAAACTTGGATATAAGAGAACAATTCGGGACTCTTAAGTTCTCTTATATCCAGAGATTCGACTGTATTAAGCTTATCATGTTTCCTTCTCTAACCGACCTCAGTAGCTCGAACGGTAAGGCGATGGACTTGTGACCTGGAGGTCGGTGGTTCAAGTCACGGTTTCAGCGTGGATTTAGTTAAGCGAGTTTGAGTAGTTGTGATATCACGTAAGTGATTAACACAAATATGATAAAAAAAAATAAAAAAATGTTTCCTTCTCTATTGGCCGACGCGTTGCGAACCCCTGACATAGAGTTTCCCATTGATTTCTCACTTTCCGGGGAAGGTGTGTGCTGCAATTTGTACCTGCCTAGCTTTAACGAGCTTTTATTGCTGAACTTTTTGGCGCATAATTTATGTCTATAAATCTTCCTGTGCCCCGTCACCCATTCCCGTTACGTCGAGGTGGGCGATCCTCTCTCACCTCTCTAATCAAGCTCGAGCTCATTAATAATAATATAATTATGTAATAGAAATACCATTTAATAATAATAATAATGCTTTTTCTTTGTGTTATTATGTCACAATTTCAGTGGGCTGGGTGAGGTTAATGTGGTTAGCTGGTACGATTCTCAGCGAATGGAGGGTAAAACCCCCGTCCTGTCTACCTCAAGTCAGGACGTTAAAACTAAATAGAATTAATGGACATGAAAGGAGCCTAGAAATTGGATCTGGTCATCCATATAATCCTCTCACCACCGTGATTTAGGTACCTATCTCACGGACACGGTATTATTATTATGAGTGGGTCACAATTACAGAATTATAGGACTTTAACTTTAATTTATAATATCTTGTATTATTTTTTTGCCTATGATTCTGCCACTGGTCGCTGCTTCTCATTAAAGCAGCTACTCATTTTTCCTCACGAGGTATGAGTTGACCCCGAACATTAAATTTCAGAGCAGATAAAATCCTGCTCCGCTGGGGATCGAACCCAGGTCACCGTGCGTGCAATGCCTAGCGCGCTAACTCACTCTGCCACGGTGACTACTAATAGAAATACCATTTTTTATACTGTCCGGAGTGCCCAGCACGGACTTCTGAGTACCATCTTTCCAGCAGTGAGCCCAAGACGTATTATTATGTGGTCGAAATCCGAAAAGGGAGGATAACTTGTCATGTCCGCGATGTCCCTGCTGGGTTTTGAACCCGCGACTTGTGGAGTGAAAAAACCACGATTTATTTTAAAACCACATCATGTTTGGCATCAGAAAAGGATCAGAGATCATAGTTGATATTAGCAGAACGTTTGAATCGAAATCCCTACTACTTGGTATTATTATAATATACATAATTATGTCTAATGTAATTATAATCAAGCCTTATAATAATAACATATTATATCCTATGGCAATCCCTTCAACCCATTCCTTATTCAAAGGAAGAGAAAAAGTGTTAGATTTACACATTCATTATTGCACCCACTACCTGTCTATAGGACAAAACTGAAAGCTGGGTGATTAGAAAGTGGGAAAAGAAACATTTCTAAAGAGCTTTGAAATGCGGTTGTGAAACTAAAAGCGACAGAGTTGTCAGATGGCACGGGGGAAAGCGCGGAAACAGAATGCTGAAAGTAATCAGGAAAATAAAGAACTTTTTCAAACATTAAAGTATTTCTCTTAACAATTAATGAAACACTCAAAAGATTTCTTTTTTTCTTAGAACTTGTTTTCTGTACGAGGAATTTTAATTTTTCAAAACTCAAATTATTGTCACAATAGTCAGTACCCCAGGGTATTCAATTGTGACACCACTAAGGGACGTATTAAAATATTTATTATATAGGTACAACAAAGATAAGTCCCTCAAAGATAAGCCAGACCCTATAGTGCTCTGTGATTGAAACCGACTGGAGGGAGGTATGGCTTATCTTTGTTGTAATCCCATTTTAGAATAGAGCCTACCCAGGCTGGGGGTGAGATTAATGTGGGTAGCTGGTACGATTCCCAGCGATTGGAGGGTAAAACCCCCGTCCTAATCTAGGACGTTACATCAAATAGAATCGTTGGCGTTAGGACGGTCATCCAGCCGTAAAATGTGTGCCAAAACCAACCAACTTCAACCATGAGGTTGAACAACGTCGACCCTGCTCAAGCGGGATAGGACAGAGTAAAAGAAGAATAAGAATCCCATTTTAGAATCCAAACTAGAAAGCACATTGTATGATTATATTTCAAATACTTTCTTGTTAGATACTTTTATATAACAATTACCATATTCAAGTAGACCATCAGCCACGGAAAACCCCCGGTGACAAAGTGCCGGGTTTTAGCTAGTTACAACATAAAATATACCTACATATGACCACCTAGGAATAATATGATACATACCTACATGACGAACTAATGAAGCACCAATTTAAGCCCCTGTCTATCCAATGGCTAATGAGTGCATTTTTTAAAACGCAAATTATACACCATTCGATAAAAATAAAGTAATCATTTATTTTTAATTTCCAATTAAATTTATGAAAATACGAGTATGCATGTACCTAGTGAAGCAAAAGTAAATGTAAAAAAAAAAATAGTTTATAAAATTTGCTTTACCTAGATAACAGCCCTATAATGTTTTTTTTAGTCATCCATGTTGACGTGCATTAGAAATCATTTTAATTGTTACTTACAAAACATTAGTCTCCAATGTTTTTGTATTTTCATCAAAGTTGGTATAATACAGTTATATAGTAATATCGCCTTATTTATACTGACCGACTTCAACTAACAATGAGTAAGTCCGATTATTCTAGCAGTAAGCCCAATACGTAGATATTATGTTGTCAAAATCCCAAATGGGAGGATAAACTTTGCATGCCCTGGCAGGGTTTCGAACCCGCGACCACAGGATTACGAGACGGATGCAGTGCAACTGAGATACCGGGAAAACAAAACTAATTTCTCATTCATAGCAAATGCCAGCTAAATATTATAACTTCACTTTGTCCCACACCTGTTATCCACTCTTTTTAAACACAGTAATTTGTTCTCGTTTTCAAATTAATATGCAGCACAAGTGTTGGTTTGTAATGCAGAGCATGTGTTGGGTACTCATATTCATAACATCATAAAGTATCAATTATTTATATATTCATTTCCCGATTCCACGATTCCCCCACCACTGATCATATCTTCCCTGAAGCTGTACAGATTTTTAAACTTTTTAGACAGCCATAAAATGCATGGGCTGATCTGTTGGTATATATTTAATGATCCAATAGTCAATTGGCACTGGATGGTGCCAGAGTCGTGTCATAAATCTGACAGCTGACTGAGTTGACAGATCTAGTCTAGTTCGATTTCCATACCTACTGTGCAAGTTTAGAATCTAAACAAATCAACTGACCTCAGTAGCTGGATCGATAAGGCGGCGGACTCGTAACCTGGAGGTCGGTGGTTCGAGTCCCACTAATCTGAAATATTTAAAAATTCGGTGTTGGGCAATTGTGATATTACTCTCGTGATTAATATGAAAGTATGGTGACCTTTATCTGTTTTCTTCCTAATAAATCACCAAAAATATTCTAACTCTAGCAGAATCCTGAGGACCTAATCTGTTCCTGACTATCTGCGTCTTATAACAAACGTCATTCGTCCATCAATATAAAAAACACCCGTCAAATCATGTATCTCATGACGTCCATGAAATTTTTCGATAGTGAAAAGTACTGACAGTTGCTAGTGACGTTTCGTCAATGTGATTTGCGCTCATTGTGCGAAGTCATCTATTTGAAGCGCAAGGAATAAGTTAACAAGTATATATTTTGTAGTTGTATACACTTAACAAGTAAGGTACCGACCTCAGTAGCTTGATCGATTGTAACCTAAGATGTTTGTATCTGTAAAAAGAAAAAGAATCTTATTTTTGTTTATGTTTGTTTCTTGTAAATTGGCCATGTACCGTAAAATATACAATACCTAACGGTATTTATTATTTATTTAATGGAAATTGTTGTTGTTGTAGCCAGGCTGGCTACAGCTGAAGAGGGAATGATGGTCTCCAACCAACTTTATTTCAAAATTGACTTGTCCTGGACCACATATTTCTATCGCTCATAACCATCGTGAGGACATGGGCTTTTTCTTTTTAAGCCATTAAACCCTTAAGAAACTGCAAGCTAGCCTGGCATGTAAGGGTTGGCTGGTCAGTTCACTGTTTATAGTCCGCTAGCGAGACACTGGTCTTCTCCCTGCTTAACTTCCCCCAGCCAGACAATAACCTGGAGGTCGATGGTTCAAATTCCAAACCAAGCAAAAAGTTTAGTAAAGCGAGTTGAGTAATTATGATTAACACAAATAAGTACAAGTATGATAACCTTTTTTTGCAAAAAGAAAAAAAAAATCAGAAGGTACCATGGTTAATCAGAAGGTACCATGGTATGTAATGGTCGTCATACGTGTGTTAATCATAAGAGTGATTTCACAATTACTCAAAACCGCCTTACAAAACTTTGCCGTGCTTGAGACTCGAACAACCGACCTAAAGGTTTTGAGTCCGCTGCCTTAACGATCGAAAAATTTCATTTTGTTCAAAAGGCACTGAAATCTTTTAGTAAAGGTATTTGATCTGTGAACAACTGAACAAAGCAGTAACTACTTTTTTGTCAAATTTTATAAGAGGCATAATTATACTGACTATTTTATGGCTATGCGTGCCTCACAGAGTCCTCCGCTAATGACTAAGTTTGCTCATAATTTATACATATTGTATTTAAAAGGAGATATAATTCTGTACTTTGCCTTCATGGTACTGAATCTTGGGTTCTCTGAGCTCCAGATATCCCAGGACATCTGTTTCTGCCTAGTGGTCTTGTCACCTTGACGGTACTGAATCTTGGGTTTCTCTGAGCTCCAGATATCCCAGGACATCTGTTTCTGCCTAGTGGTCTTGTCACCTTGACGGTACTGAATCTTGGGTTCTCTGAGCTCCAGATATCCCAGGACATCTGTTTCTGCCTAGTGGTCTTGTCACCTTGACGGTACTGAATCTTGGGTTCTCTGAGCTCCAGATATCCCAGGACATCTGTTTCTGCCTAGTGGTCTTGTCACCTTGACGGTACTGAATCTTGGGTTCTCTGAGCTCCAGACATCCCAGGACATCTGTTTCTGCCTAGTGGCCTTGTCACCTAAGAGCTGTCCACAACTCAGAGAAGAATTGTACTGTGCTATCAGTAACGTGAATTTTATTCGTTTGAGAAAAACTAAAAATCATTATAAATTAGGTAAAAAACGAACACAAACGAGACTCAAACGTAGATTACCACAAGAAATCCTGTCGGATCTCTCGTCTGATGAATCCTTAATCTCAGACGAAGAAAACACTTATTAATATAATAATTATGCCATGAAAATAAATAAATAGGTAAAAAAAAAAAAAAAAAAATGCATTTTTTAGGTAATTAGTTCATAAGCCTCCTTTTTAATATCACTTAATTTCAATTGATTTTTCCTTTTTATTGTACATAATTTTATTCAATAAAATTAATGTTACAGCTCAGAAATAATGTACATCTCTTATCACTGACTCAATACTATTCATAACACGTCACTAGCACACAAGTGCAGGGCGTAACTTTGTCATTTTTCTCTTGCCCAAACAACATTGCTTACCCACAACCACAAGTTGCTGTAGATTGTATCTGAGCGCAACATTTTACCAATTGTTGAAAAAAAAAAAAAAAAGTAACGTGAAGGCATGCTACAATATCTTCTTTAAAACGATAATGCATAAATGATTAAATTTCTTGTTTGTAAACATACAAAGTAGTTAAAACTATTAACATAAAGTATTGGCACACGATTTTGACTTGTACTCGTAATACTGAGAGCGGTTTGAGACGGATTCAACAGTCTCCAGACAACTGGTTTGTTGCCTTTTTTGTTCCTCGGAGCAATAAATTGTGTCGCAAGTGCAGTTTTAGATGCCAAACCAGGATATCAAGGCTCTGTAGCCTGTCCGACTGATAAAGGTAGAGAATCTAGGAATGCCTTGCAAACGTTCCAAGCGCGAGAGAATTTAATGTTTCATTTACTGCATAGAGTAAAATGTTATTTATTTTATACACTGGATCTTAAATGTTCTAGAGTTATTCTGTTTATTTTTATACAGTGTATGATTCTATATGGCAACAATGTTGTGCATCTCCATAAGCTATATTCGCACTCTTATTTTTATATAGAGGTATGTATACTGTATACAATGAAGGTTCATGTGGGTAGCTGATATGATTCCCAGAAAGTAAAGGTATAAACCTCCGTCCTGCATATTCATATTTAAGACGTTAAAATTTAAAACCTGATTTAAAACTACCTACAAGTATGCACAATTGTGCATTTTTTCACAGTTTAATCCATAGGTAAAATTGTACCTATTAGTAATTTATACAACATGCGTCATGCCACTAAATAAATCAAAAAATAAAATGTATTTCTCAACATCAAGAAAAATTTCAATTTTTTTTTTTTTTTTAACTTATTACCTATATTCTTTGATAGAGAAACTTTTTTTTTTTTTTCACAAAAACGAATGTAATGTACATCTGTATCTATTAGGTAAGGAGCAAGGTAACTCTTCGCCCGCCAAGTCAGAAAGTAAGAAGATTTATACATAGATATGCTCGGAAGTAAATTATATAAATATTTTTCTGTTGGCAGGTTCGGCAGAAAGCGAGCGTTGATGGGTCTCTGGTTTGTCAGCTAGTTCTTGGCGCCGGAGTGGCTGCTGCACCCTGGTTCGAGGTCTACCTTGTGATGAGGGCAGTCCTAGGATTCTTTTGCGTGAGCATTGTGTTTAGCGGATTTGTTCTTTGTAAGTATCTCCTTGTTATGTCATAATATTTGAGAACGGAGCCAGCTGTATTTTTTTTTTTTTTTTTTAATGGCAATAATATACTTTTTTTCATTTCCTTTAAAACATTAGACTGTTCCCCAAATATGGATTTTTCCTAATGGTTAATTTAAAGGTGTAGGTAGTGTCTGTTTCGATAATACTCAGGAATTCAGGATTAGGTGCGTATTTAGCAATTAACACCGTAATGTCATAGAGTCATCTTTTTTAGGATTTCATTATTTTATGTATTGTGACCGATTTCGTCTCTGCTTCTTATCCATTTTTTGCTATTAGTCACGGTTTTGACAGTAGCAACTATAGCTGATGAATCACTTTTAATATTTTTCAAAAATACATTTTATTATAGAATAAATTCAAACACTCAATTATCTATCACGAAAAGTAAAACAGTGGTGAGTCGAATTTTATGCGCGCCTGGAATATTTCTATTTATGCAATGTGCAGTGTAATTTGAAATTTTCTGTGAAAAATCATGACGACCAAATAGAATCAACTGGTCACAATAGACCTAAATAGAGGTAGTGCTTCTCTTGTGGACCTCCATCCAGCTTATAATAACTAATAGGTATCTAGGTATTTAAATCTTTTTTATAAATAAAATTGTGGTATCATTTGTGGTACCTAAACAATGCTGTCTAACTTTTGTCAGGTTTCTAAGAACTTTTTCCGACATTTTTTTTTATTTTGTACATTCAGGTATGGAGATCGTAGGAGGAAAATGGCTTACGATCGCAGGCATTTCGTACTTATTCCCCGTTCCTGTGGGCTACATCGCCATGTCGGGTATCGCTTACTACATACACAGCTGGAGGTTGCTGCAATGGGTCATCACAGCACCCACCATTTTCTTCCTAGTTCTCTGGTGGTGAGTTTGATCATTCTTATCTTTATACAGTGTGGGTGAGTTCATGGACATTATGAAGGAGTGTCCATGAATTATGAACATTAACTATAATTTACTGTACCTATTCATAAATGTTCTTCAGTATTATCATTATACAGGGTGTAACAGACTAAATGTAAAATCTCTTAAGGGGTGGTAGTATAGATCATTTCCAACCATTAATGTTCTATAACACTTTTGATTTAACTCAGTGGTTCTCGAGATATTATTTTTTTGAATTATTTTTACAAGTCCCCTGCCGCTCGACAAAGAATGGCATCTAACTCCGTAAATACAGTAGATGAAGCAATAGATTTAACTTTTTCCGGAAGATAACAATATTTCACTATTATTTAGACTAGATTTATTCTTAAAAATGGCACACGTACTGAAAAAAATCGGCAGCAGCGGAAAATTTATCGCGAACATGAAATCCACCTGAAACTTCAGCCGCCATTTTCTCAAAATACTGCCCTCATAAAGTATTGGTTTCATTTATGTAAAAACTTGCTTGAAGTCTTATCTTTCAGAAAATATGACACACTTGATATAAAACTTTAATTTTTTATTGAAACCAAGAGAAAAAAAAAAAAAAGTCAGTCAGTACTACTAACTGTACCTACTAGGCTACCATCCTACTTTTACCTAGGGAACTAATTTTTTTCTTCAATTTGACAAATTATGGTTGCCATTTATTTTCCAACGGCCCACAAGTTTGCCTCAGTAGACTCTTAACTTGGAGGTAACTAGTTCGAGTCTCAAGTGTGGCAAATTAGTATGTACTTATCCAATATCCATGTATGATACTTTTAGCTGTGGTGCTTCAGAAATCAATATTAATCGTAATTGTTCATTTGTTCATAAGAGGGAAAGGGTCTCAATGATAAAATGGTTTGAATGAAATGAAACATAACAATGTACCTACATAGTTACACCCACAGGTAAAGGTGGTACGGTAAATACTGAACATTCATAATATTTTAGTATTCCATGTGTTTTATTAAATTCGGTACCTACTAACATAATAATTTGTACCTCTATGTACCAACCTATGAATGTTCAGTATTTACCGTACCACCTTTACCTGTGGGTGTAACTATGTAGGTACATTGTTATGTTTCATTTCATTCAAACCATTTTATCATTGAGACCCTTTCCCTCTTATGAACAAATGAACAATTACGATTAATATTGATTTCTGAAGCACCACAGCTAAAAGTATCATACATGGATATTGGATAAGTACATACTAATTTGCCACACTTGAGACTCGAACTAGTTACCTCCAAGTTAAGAGTCTACTGAGGCAAACTTGTGGGCCGTTGGAAAATAAATGGCAACCATAATTTGTCAAATTGAAGAAAAAAATTAGTTCCCTAGGTAAAAGTAGGATGGTAGCCTAGTAGGTACAGTTAGTAGTACTGACTGACTTTTTTTTTTTTTTCTCTTGGTTTCAATAAAAAATTAAAGTTTTATATCAAGTGTGTCATATTTTCTGAAAGATAAGACTTCAAGCAAGTTTTTACATAAATGAAACCAATACTTTATGAGGGCAGTATTTTGAGAAAATGGCGGCTGAAGTTTCAGGTGGATTTCATGTTCGCGATAAATTTTCCGCTGCTGCCGATTTTTTTCAGTACGTGTGCCATTTTTAAGAATAAATCTAGTCTAAATAATAGTGAAATATTGTTATCTTCCGGAAAAAGTTAAATCTATTGCTTCATCTACTGTATTTACGGAGTTAGATGCCATTCTTTGTCGAGCGGCAGGGGACTTGTAAAAATAATTCAAAAAATAATATCTCGAGAACCACTGAGTTAAATCAAAAGTGTTATAGAACATTAATGGTTGGAAATGATCTATACTACCACCCCTTAAGAGATTTTACATTTAGTCTGTTACACCCTGTATAATAATAAAAAAAATACGAATTGACGGGTATAACCCTTGTTTATTTATTTATACATATAATAATATTACAATATTACTTATAATATAAGATAATACATAACAATTCTTAATACTTAGTTATGTTCTAAACTAATATTTAATAATTTTATTTTTATACTATTCAATGTATCATGAAAAGTATCTATTGAATTATCTCTCTCTGATGCTAGGTTTAAAGTCTAATATAATGATATTTCTCTAATTTTCCTATTGATCTGGCTTTCAGTTCTATCCCAGAGTCTCCCAGATGGCTTCTCACAATGGGCAGAACAGAAGAAGCTATGGAGGTCCTGAGGGATGCGGCCAGGTTCAACGACAAAACCTTACCCGCCAACACTGACAAGCTTTTGAAACAGGTAACAATAACGCAGAAAACCTAGCGTTATAATTATGAACTGGTTGGAGTCCCACCTGTCCCGCAAGAGAAGTCCCAAGTTCCATACCGACCTCTATTACTCGTATATCTATTGTGACCAAGTGTTACTAACTAAACAAATTTCACATCAGTTGTGAACTTTCGAATAGTTTTGAAATTCAAGTTATAGTAGATGCTTTTTATATTAGTGTGTTGGATTTTTTTTTTCTGTCATATAAATCAATTTTACTAAAAATAAATATTTTCTGTAAATATTTTCTCAATTTTCTGTTTTGACTGATTAAATAGGGAGGTTCACATTCATGGATATTCAGAACTAGTACCAATTGCATTATTTCTGGGGGTCTTTTCTAAAAGAAATTTCTATGTACAACGTCCATTATTCAGAACTATTGACTATACTAATACTTCATTCTCACTTTTCTGTTTTGTTTCAACTTTTCACATTTCTGGTTTGTTTCAACATCTCACTTTTTTCAACTTATCACTTTTCTGTTTTGTTTCAACTTCTCAGTTTTGTTTCAACTTCTCACTTTTCTGTTTTGTTTCAACTTCTCACTTTTCTGTTTTGTTTCAACTTCTCACTCTTCTGTTTTATTTCAACTTCTCACTTTATGTTTCAACTTCTCACTTTTCTGTTTTATTTCAACTTCTCACTTTTCTGTTTCAACTTCTCACTTTTCTGGTTTGTTTCTACCATTCTGCATTTCTGCAGAGTCTCTCATCCATGAAAGAGGAGAGCGGCAAGAAGGTGGAGGTGATGGATCTCTGGCGCACCCCCCTCATGCGTCTCATCTCCTGCGTTCAGTACGTGGTGTGGTTCTCCGTGTATCTTGTCTACTACGGACTCGTGCTGAACCTCTCCAACATCGGGGGGGATGTGTACGTCAACACTGTCATTTCAGGTGAGCCAATCATATCAATGAGTCACCTAGTAGCAAAAATAAGCATGACAATCCAGAGAGGTAATGCTGCCAGCGTGTTGGGAGCATTGCCATCAGAAGAATTGACTTCAATGTTCTATCTGTAACTTCTATCAAAAAAAAGATAAGTAGATAGACTTATGTTAGATAGTTTTATATTTTGTTATTTATTACGATTAGTTAGGGAAATTAACTGTAAAATTAGTTAGTACACGGTAAATATGCCCTGTATTGTTCAAATAAATAAATAAAGACTGCTTTTAAGAGACAAAAAAATTCATACTGAAAGACTTGAAAGAGACAGTCAGCAACCAACTATAAAATTACTATTGATTCGATGGAATTGCGGAAGTGGAAAAAGTATTGGAGAACTCATGGCATACGAAGTCCAACAATAAAGTTCCCGGACGACCGTCCCTATTGGCTTCGACGTTCACTTACCGAGTTTCAGTGGTGTAGATTCAATATACTCTCCTTAGGAGTCCACACATGCTTGCATTAGAATTTTTTATTGGTCAAAGCAGTTCTGCAGGTCGTCAAGTGAAACTACCTTCAGTAGTTTTGAGCTATGTACATCAGGGCCGGATCTATGGGGTCCGTCCGGAAATTTTACTGTCGAACCTCCAAGCTGAATGAGGAAATATCAAAAGCATAATAATAGATACTTATTTAAAGAAAGTTGAAATTGATTTCTGAAATAATGGTGCTATCAATTTCAAGAAAACCGAGAAAAAAAGTTAAATGAAATTTTAAAGTAAATAGTTGAATGTAGTCAATTTTTTATGGCAAACCTGAATAGGTATACAATAAAATTCAGGTCGATCCATTTAGATTTTGAAGTTGACTTTGGAATAACCTTAAGCACAAACTTGACATATTTATCGGTAAAGGTCATCATAACATATAACATGTCCCCTTTTGAGCTATGAAAATGATCTCGGAATAGATTTTTTGTATTTTCAACAGGGGCCGAGTAATCGCGCTGGTTCCCTTAAAATGAGACACCCTGTAGTATGAACTGTGTACTTGTGTAGATTTCTCTAGCCATTCCTTTGTCAAGACCATTTTCTGTCACACCCCTGTATTAACATTATTTCAACGAATAAAAATTTATATTTGGCGATTTTGAGAATGAGAGTTCTTCCAAAAACAGGGCCTTTTATCACTACAGTCACTATTGTCCGTAATGCAACTAATGCATAGGGAGTAATTTAGGGCATCACGGTTGTTTTTTTCTCTTTTTTAATATTTTTTGTCTGTTTTTTGTTTTTTCTCTGAATGAATTGAGGAAATAGCTGGAATTATTAATACGAATACGTTGCATTTGTCAAGAGAACCCAAATAGTTTCCGTGTTCTTCTCCAGGCATTGTAGAGATCCCAGCCATTGCGATGAGCATTCTTATCCTGCTCAAAATGGGACGGAGGAGACCTCTGTGTCTAACAACCCTGGGGGCAGGAGTCGCTTGTCTCATGACGGCAGCCTTCCAACAAGGTCAGCATTGGAGTTATTATTTTAATTATTTATGTTATAATGTACCTATTACTAGACAGCATGCCTTTTTTTCGTAAAATTCACCCATTATTTCCCTCGATTTACCCATTATATAGGTACAAATCTTCTTATAATATCCTAAAATTATAGTACCTATAGTATAGTAGTGCTTTATTTAGACTGTCGGCTCGAGACAAGAAGTCCCATTACGCTAACAGTTTAATATAGCACCTCTTTATTTATGGTATATTTTTGTTGTAAGTATCGTTTGTTTATTGATTAGATTAAACAGGATGATGACTCTCTGACTAGGGCTAATCAGTAATTAGTGCTGGTGGTGTGTTGAGAAATGACATGTTGAGCAACTAAATTGGATGAATATTTTTGCAAGTTAACCATTGATTAATATTAAGCGTTAATTGAATAAATAATCAACAGATTTGTGTAACAATTGATAACTAAAACCTAAAGTAAATCAAAGATTATAACTGAATTCGTAAGATGCGCTTTTTAAATGAATTAGGGAGTTGTTTGTGAACTTTGGTTCTGTATTTTCAACTAATACAACTTCTCACTTATCTATTTTATACTGATTGTCATTACCGATCGTATATGTCATTATCATTACCGGTAAGATTGTCATTCGTTCATTACCGATTAGTTTTGAGTCATATATTTTACATTGTTGTTCCAGGAAGCTGGATGACTATCGCTTGTGCCATGCTGGGAAAATTCGCCATCTCCTCTTCTAACGTGGTGATGCCCGTGTACACAGCAGAACTGTTCCCTACCAAGATGAGGAATCTGGGGGTCGGAGCTTCGAGCGTACCAGCTGGTGTAGCTCTGATATTGATACCCTACTTGTGGCACATGGTTAGATTGTTATTATTCAGTTCTTTTTTGTTAATATTATCTTAAAAGTATGCACAAAAAATAAAAATAGGGAACACTGCGCACGAAATCGAATTGCTCTGAGTTTTCATCCAAAAAGTTTTCTGAAATCTCCATATTCAGTTCTCCAAAGGGTCTTTTAGATTTTAAAAGACCCTTTGAAAGACCCTTTAAAAGACTGTTTGATATATCATCATTATTACTTCCGAGAAATTTCTAATATTAGAAATCGGAAGTATTGTGTTCGTTTTTGTAAAAAAAAATATTTTTTTGCTCCGATTTCAATTTTTTTCATATTTCTGGACGTTTCATAACCTCCTGAGCAAATTTGGTTTTGTGTCCGTCTGTCGGTCTGTCGGTCTGTCGGTCCGTCGATCCGTCGATCCGTCGGTCTGTTAAAACGATTCCTTGTAACGCGCAAATCTCGGAAACTACTCGACGGATTTTGATGAAATGTTGCACACATCTAGGAGACATTCTGTAGATGGTCCCATTTTAAATTCATCGAATTCGTACTAGCGGTTCTGGGTGAAAGAGACCATGCGCCTTACCACTAACTTTTTACTTAAATGCTTATATCTCGTGAACGGTACACCTGATTTTAATGAAATTTTGTATGTATATGCATATTATTGTTTTACATAGGATATTTATATTTATTTTTTAATTAATTATAATTAGACTCTAATATTTAAGAAAATCCAAAGTTTTGGACAAAAAAGTCAAAAAATAAGGACCACGACTTGCCGATACAGAATTTTTTGTGGAATCTAGAATGTAGAAAAAAACGGTTTTCTACCATATAAAACAAATTTGAAGAAAATCGGTTCAGTCGTTTTGGAGATACAAGTAATTTAGTATAAAATCTCAAAATTGGCACGTGTTAACAATGTGAAACAATCACGAGGAAGTATTGTGTCCATGATTGGCAGTGTATTTTATATTGTTATTATTTCGTTTCGAAGAAAAATCTGTTTCGTCCAAAAGGTGAGGTTAGCATTTCCGGCCCTCCCCAGTCTGGGTGAGGTTAATGTGGGTAGCTGGTACGATTCCCAGAAAATTGAGGGTAACATCTTGTTCTGATTAGGACGTTAAAACCAAATCGAATCGTTGGCGTTAGGAAGGACATCCAGTCGTAAAAAAACGTGCTCCACCAACCAACCTCGACCATGAGGTTGAACAATGCCGACACCAATATCAAAATAAGCTAATAAGGGATAAAGGCAAGGGAGATATAAAATATTTTTCTTATTTCATTCCAGGAATTCATCAATGTTCATTTCCCCATGGCGTTGTTAGGATTCATTGGTGTGGGAGGAGGCCTGTCAGTACTCTTGTTGCCCGATACTTCTGGATTATCCACCGAAGTTAATTAATTAATAAATAAAATATATAGATACTCTGCAAAAAACAATCAATCAAGGATACACTTGAAAAGAAGAAAATAAAATAAAATATATTTGTGTTGAGTTTAAAAAAAAAAAAAAAAAAAAAAAAACAAAAAAAAACAAAACAAACACTTCCGATATCTCAAATCTTTCTTTTATTAGATTAAAGTGGTGCATGTCAACTACTATGGTCATACACACCATATCTTTTATAGATCTGTGTTAACATAATTTAGAAGTATAAATATTTGTTAACCTGCCATTCTGGTAAGAAGAATGCCATGTAGGCAGAAAAAACTGGTCTGAATGTCACAGAACTCTTTTTATTACGATTTTTTTAGTTATATTTTTTTATCATAAAAAAATTCAATTAATTGAAGAGTGTAAAATTGTTATAACCTACTTCAAGACTTCGTCTTATAAAAGGTTTATAGGTAAGTAATTAAAAGTAAAAATATATTATATACGTAACTAAAAATAATATAAGACGAAATCCTTGTAATGTAGTATCTAATGTCCGCCAATATTGTGACATTAGAAAGAAAAGAAATGTACATGTAAATAATATTCTTCATAATACAATCAAATAAAAACTAATAAATTATTTTATTATTAGAATGAACATAATTATATATTTTAGACAGATAGGCTAACCAGCGTTTCCCAAACTGTATTAAGGATGACTCCACGTGGTCCGTTCGGAATTGTAACTGAGTGTGAAAATCGAACAATTTTCAACTATCGCAATTTGAAAGTCATATTAAAATTTCACAGCTAAAGAAAGCTTTGGTAATATGGAATAATATTCCACGAATAAAAGAAATTGATTCAACGAAATCAATAGGTCATTTAATAAAGATCCATTTTTTGTAATCTGGAGAAGCAAAGAAATTGCAATACTTTCTATACCTTAAATCTATATTTTTTTGGGAACAGCTGGGTTAATTTAAACTACATGTAGAAGTAGATGTATTGGGAGGAATATAATTCCTCAAGGATTCAATTATGTACCAGATTATCAAGGGAATACCGCATACAGTACTATGTACCAGATTATCAAGGGAATACCGCATACAGTACTATGTACCAGATTATCAAGGGAATACCGCATACAGTACTATGTACCAATTGTACCATATTATCAAGAGAATACCGCATACAGTACATCATTTGCTGAATCTACATGTGCGGGCACATTGCAAGGTTTGGCAAACTCTAATACGTGTATCTCCTCTTAATAACATTTTCTATGTAGCTTATTTTTAAGTTTTTTTAATTGTAATTCATATAGTTTACTGAGAAATATATCCTTAAGCATACCTTCTTAATCTACTTAATCATATTTTTAATATCTAAATTACCTAATAAACTTGTACTTAAAATTTAACTTGTGGATTTTCTTCTCAT
Organism: Bactericera cockerelli; assembly: GCA_024516035.1. Lineage (NCBI taxonomy): Eukaryota > Metazoa > Arthropoda > Insecta > Hemiptera > Triozidae > Bactericera > Bactericera cockerelli. The sequence goes on from CM044967.1 coordinate 8,306,254, forward strand.
GCATTGTCACATCAGGTCTACTTTTTATTTTCCATGTCAAATAAAGAAAAGGAAAGAATTGTAATGGACTCAACATTTAGATGTCTACTCGCCACAATACAAATTTCAACAACGACTTGAAATTACAGTTTACCCACAAGAGCCCTACTGTACTGTACTGTACACACATTGTCAATATGGAGTACAGAATAGGCACGAGACTCTATAGTGGAACACTTTTGATGAAACAGTTCTAAGTTAATTAGGAATCTGCCTACCATCTCAATATGCTTTATACCATAAAAATGTTTTTGTCAAAGGGATCTAAGATTCTTTGTTTATTTTTAGCTTTAAAAGAAGATGTAACAAGAAAAAAGATATTTGGCGAGTTAAAAGCCCTCTAAAAGTCTCAATTTAAATAAGTAAGGTCTTTTTCTTCATATAAAGAAAAAACAAAAGAATGATAAATTTTATTTTTTAATACAAAAAAATGCAAAAATAGACCTGATAGTGCCATGTTCACGAGATTTGTGTGTCAAAATTAAACATTTTTGAGTTACCAGTTGGGCGTGAATTATTTGTAAATTGGACTTCTTGAGTGCAAAGATTTTTTTTATTATATTCACGTACAAATAAAACGTTATTACATTAAAATTAATATGTTCACGTTTTTCTTTTATTCCCTCATTATTATGGTACCTTTTAGCGCGAACGTTACCATTTGCTGAATTATCACGAAAAAATAAACAGATCTGTAAGAACTGTTTTCTTAAAAAAAAAATTCTCTTCGTTTTTTTTACAAGTTAACGGGATGAAACCCGTGTTTGGATACTTAAGGGTCACCAACCGTCGTCCATGCTGTAATCGTGACACTCAGCTACTTTCCGTACAGCTACTAATATCAGATCTAGTAATTAACATGCGAGGTTGACATTTCCAACCCAATCCAGGCTGGCTGAGTTAAATGTCAGTGGCATGTGCGTCCAGTTGCAAAGGGTAAGGAACGTGTGAAAGTTGGTAAGTCAGAGCATGTGGAAAGCAGGCAAATATACACAGCTTCCAGCTGGGAAGTACCATGACCGTGAGACATTTCAGAGGGTAAGCTACAACACAGACCTGTAGCTGTTCTAATTATTTTTTAAAAGAAATCGTAGCCATAACGATTTTTATTTCTTTCTTTCAAATTTACACCATTGGTAAGGTACCATTATAAAAGTCTTTCTACGTATGTCTTCTTAAAAATACTGTGATTAATAATAAACTTAACATTATTCTTGTTCTGAAACCTTTTTGGCTCAGTTGGTATTGACATTAATTGCAAAGAATGTCATAGGTATTATCACCACCCTTGACCAAGCTTTATTTTGTCACGTTGTATTGTTTTGAAATCATTTAATAAAGTTTTATTGAAATTTTTTTTATAATATAGAAGGAGGACCGGGTTCGGTTTCCAGGACGCTTGCAGAATGACTTATGTCCTGTGATCCCGAGGGGGACGTAGGCCCTCAAAATCTGCTTGCAGAATGCAGATCATCTAACGGTTAACTTTCGAGATGCAATGAGAAGACAGTCGGTAATTAAAGAATTTGAGAAACACGAGGTTGACAATTTTACCACAACGTATAACCAAAAAGGTAGATAGACATCACATTTGTGTTAATCACAATCGACTTAATCAATATCTTTACTAAATTATTGCCGTACTAGGAACCCGAACCACCGACCTCCAGGTTATGAGTCCGCCGCCTTATCGATCGAGAACCAAATTTAAATTAGAATACCAAGCAGCTTTGCTAGTTCGCCAGACAGGGGAGCAGGTAGGTTTCTCATGACAGTCTACTAAAGTGATCTAAAAGTAAAAAAAAAATCTTTAAGTATTTAAATTAAGAAGAAGAAAAAAGAACCATGAACAAATTGCATAAATCGATTGTACAATTTAATATATATATTTTTTTTGCATATAATATTTCACGACAAAAAATATAGTCATACAAGTCACATAATATATGAGTTAATATGTTTAATACCTAGATTGTTTTCCGATTATTTTTAAATTTAAATAGATTTCATCATAAACTGTAAAAAAAAAAAAAAAAAATATGAATAGAAAGTGTGGTGTATTTCATTTGCTGTGTGAGGAAATTTAAGAAAGTTTTAAATATAAACATGACAAATGATTTTATGAAAAGAGTCTACAAAATAAAATACAAATGATTCTGCGATTTTTACGATCATATTCTATTTTCATTGTCACTATAAAGTGGCCAATTTTACAACGGTTAAAATTATAGATATGACAAAAATTATAGAAACAGATTTCATTTATTGTTATAATTACTATAATTTCTTCACTTGGTGACACAAAATAAATATGACGAATAATTACAAAAGATAGAAATATTGTGATCACAGTTCATTTCGATGCCTAAAGTAATTTCTTTAATGATTTTTTAATTGTATTATCCTTATTTAGTCAAACAATATGATTTTTACATGAAACAATTATTAATTGTTTGAGCATACTCAAAACAAATAAAATCACCAATTATGTAGAAGAAAAATTAAGTTGACTGTATTTTTTTTTGAAATGGAGTTACTTTTTGTATCACACTTATTTATCAGTGAATGGATAGTTTGATTTTGAGCATTTATTAATTTTACACTTTTTTAAATAAAAGCAAGGAGGACATTTCAGATTACTTACAGGATGTGCTGGGGCACTAACTGCAAGTAAGGATGCAAAGGAACACCCACCTGTAACCTGTACAATATGGAATTTGAATGAAGACATAATTAGTCCATCTACATTGTAGTCTACCTCAACTTTTTTTTAATGAGATAACTTGGCCTATTATAGCAGCACATCTATTGTAGAAGATCTAGTATAGTGCCATAATAGTGAATCTCAGCATTAAAAAATGAAAAATAATAAAAAATACTAATGGGTAGGTACTAATGAAATCATGAGAAAAATATTCTTTTTTCCAGTTACTTGCATGTAGAAAAGTTCTGAGTGATGAAAAAATACTGTTTGCTTAACTTGAAATTATTGTGCATATTTTCTGTTAAGGGTAGAATTTTCTTCTTTTTTTGTTTGTTTTACAATACTTGCCTCCAAATGTGCTGCCTTATATTTATGAGTTTAATATAAACGTGGTTGCATGTAATTGAGCAGTCTTGGTTTTTCAAATAAATAGTAGTGAAAATATTAGATGCATTAAATCTAGAATAACAGCTATAAATAGATCCTTTTTTCATCTCTAGCAATAACAACAAAAAATACAATATGAAAAGAAAATCCATTCAGTTAATTCTACCTGGTCCAGAATATGTACATTATTATTTTCTTCTTCTTTTGTAAACAATATATTTGTAAACAGCAGGCGTTTGTCTAATAGTCAAAACCTTGAATAGAAGCCAACTATAAATCTGGTCACCTTTTGGTTTTAGAGCCTGATAAATGATTTGGTGCATCTGCAAAGGCAACTTTCAATCGATATGCTTCAGCCACAAGAACTCCAATATCATGATCACTCCAGTTGGATGTAGGTAGATTCTGCAGCATCAACATTAGACCTTGGAAATCTCTTTCTCGAAGTAATTTTTGTCTCCAATGCAGTAAGAATGCAGCACATACGTACAACTGAAAAGCTGCAAAATCATCTGATTCGGCAAGGTAGGTATCCCAAAGACGAATTGAGCAGCGCAGCGGCACTTCTCTTGTGAGCAAGTTGTTCATCCAGCGGAAAGAAAATTGAAGGTAATCTACACCATGCTTCAACAAATGATTGTGTAAGTTGGTGTCAATTCTTTGAATCAAATCTTTCAACTGATTTACCTTCTGTTGAATACCTAGCTGTGCAAATATATAATTATCTTGTATTCCATCTAAAAATTTGGAAAGACAACAGAATGAGTCTGCCTCAATAATATCACGCTGAACTTTGGGTAATGTACTTAGATCTAATTGTTCTAAATCAGTACCAACAGGCAGAAATTCTTGAAGGAAAACTACAAAAAATGGAGTAACTAGATCATTAATACCCTGAACATAACCTGAAGCAGGGTGACGAATTGCCCATATGAATAAAATTCGTTCAAACATTTCTTGTACAAGCTTTTGTTGAAATAAGAGCATAAGGGGACTCATTCTTGGAATATCAATGTGAATCTGCCTGTAAATATCCTGATATGTCTCATCTCTCTCTGTATCATAATACTGCTTTACAAATACCCAGTACTCTGTTCTTTTTCGTTCTAAAACTTGCTGACGACGTTCAGAGCTTGTAGGAAGATAGCCTGCAAGTAGTCTCCATGCATCTGGTCTAACTTGATTTGGAATACCAGACCATGCTAGACTTCTCAACTCTTCTAAATTTAACAAATTTAGGTTCAACAAAGCATTAAACTTTGCTATTTTGCTACTCTCACTCTCATTAATCTTGCCATTTCTAGTTGAGGAACTTGTTTCAAATTGTTTTGTTTTGTGATTGTTAATCACATTAAGAGCTGCAGACTGAGCAACTTTTTTTGATATGCTTACATTGGTATTGCAGAATGCTTCATCATCTTCAACATCAATATCCCAAGCATCACTAATGCTGGCTTGGAATGCTTGGAATGAAGTGTTTGCACTACTCTGAGAGCCTGATAATGAAGAGGAGGAGAAAACAGATTTCTTAGGACTTGGACGGCCAGGTACATTGTGAGAATTTTTCTTCCAAAATCCTTTGTTATCATTAACTACCAAACCATGCTCATTTTATTTCTCTTACAGGTACAATTGAGTCCTTGTGTCATACATGACTCTTAAAGTTCCATCTGTAACAAATACATAATTATTATGAAAGGCATTTTTCAAGTTAGAGAGTTTAAGTCTGAATGATTTGTGTGGCTATTCAGGAGAAGGTACAATATATAATCTGAAATTTAAACTGGTAAAAGTTCCTTCTAAGGTCTATTAACTATTTAAAAACAGTAAAATTATTGTTCTTATTTACTGACTGAATGTTCAAAGGACAAAAATTGTTCTAGCTTATTTTTTCTTCAGTATGATTGGCACCAACAAAACAGTCATTTTCTTAAGAATCTAAAGTTAGAAGCTTTAAAAAAATATTTAGCCAGTGTCGATGGCATGTTGAATACACCGGTTCCCTTCAGAACACCAAAGTTAAGCGACATCCAGCGAGGTAAAGACTAATAATAATAATAATAATAATAATAATCCACAGAACGGACGTATAATTACGGGTCAAGCCCTTTATACATAGTTACAATAGACAATACAATATTAATACAATTAATAAACAGTAAAATAAAAGCTTACAAGTAATTGAGAAATTCAAAAGTCAAAATTATCACAGTAAAATTTTCAAGAAAGAGACTAGAATGAAACAATAAATAATAATAAAGAAAGCAATAGCTGTACAATGTCAACTATATACAAATGTTTGCAAGATATTTATCTTGCATGTCAAGAGTTGGCGGCTCTCATCATTCTATTAAGGGGCAAGTAATAAGAATAATTTGTCGAACACTAAAGAGGTAAAGACTCAAATTCTAATTCTCGTGACGCTGGCTTTTCCCGGCCCCACTCAGGCTGGGTGAGGTCAATGTGAGTAGCAGGTTTGTGAGTTTCCTGCAAATGGAGGGTAAAACCCCCGTCGTGATATGACCATGGCAGTTGAAAGCAACGTTAAACCCCACTTAAAAAAAATATAAAAAAAAAAAATATTTACCCTTAGAGGGATACATAGAATATTAGATTTTCATTGCATATTTAGAAAGTAAAAAAAAAAAAAAAAAAAAAAAAAAAAAAAAAAAAACAGGAATAAGGTCTAAGAAAAGAAAAAGAAGTTAATGGTTTGAGTCACAAGATATGGCATTTTATAGATCCATGTTAACCACTTAACTGTCAGTGCAAGTGGTTTATGTGCTAGCCTGGTAAACTAGGTAATATAGGGATCCATTGGTTTGAATCCCACCCAGTGCATGAATTTTTTTTCATTAGTTTGAGTTTGTGACTACATAAAAATAAGACACTGAGAGTTAGGTGGTAGAAAATGCTTTAAGCATTAACCTTGCCTAGTGGTAAGCTTCCACTAAAAATTGTTATTATTATTATTATTATTATCCATCATTAAAAAAAAACAACCAGTCATAGTTAACCTGGGAATGTCAATTTCCAATGTCAAACAATTTCATCAATTCAAACAAACAATTTTATAGTAGTTTTTCTATATATCTTAACTATATAATAAATGTATCTTAACTATATATTTATATCAAATAAACATTGGTTTACCCCGTTCATTTATAAAAATAAATAATAAAAATAAAATATGGACCCTAAACTTTAAGAGCAAAAATTTGAACTTGCTGGACTCTGCCAATCTTCTCCTTTGCTTCTGGAGTTGAGATAGCACACATTTATGATTTGCTTTAAAAAAAAATTGAATGGTGAGAAAAAAAAAATCATCAGAAAACATGATAGTGAAACAGAAAACAAAAATATATTGGTTGGATGGAAGAGCTCCATCTGGAAATCCTACCACTTCAAATAAAGCGGAAAGAAAAAAAAAATTGCTATGATGTGTTCCATCTGCATGTCCAACCAGTAGAGCTTCTGCTCTTTGAATCTAATTTTCTTCAAAGCAGCATTTAACATTTGTTTTTGATAGGCAATCATCTGATCATCTCTGATGAGTTGTGACATCCTTCACTTTATAAGCACCATTTCTCTGGCCGTGACTTTTGCTTTTAGATGGGATGGCATCACATACAAACTGGTCACTGCTCTGATTGTTCTCTTTGTCTTCACAGACAGGGTTCTACCAACCACTTTGAGGTTTTTCATCAGTTCAGAAAGATTTGCTGTATCTTTTGATGGTATGCAAGACAAACATTAGGGGGAAATTCATAGACCAAGAGTTATCAAAGCTTTGGAAACAAATGAATTATATCAACACTGGAATGAGGTAATCACTGTAGTTATCTTATCTTTCACTCCATGTTATCAATAATGAATCAAATCACTTTATAATTTGTTTACATTAAAAGTTAGATCTTGTATTTTCATTGAAGATCAGAGAAAATAATTATACCTACAGGTGCAATATTTGTAAAATAATTTATGACAGGACTATGTAAATGTCTTTTATGATTATTGTAGCCCATTACCTAGGACCTAGGAGATCAAAGATCATAGTATTTTCCAAATGGACTATTAGTACTGCCATTTATGTATAAGAGATTGAGGGTACATTGAACAGAATAATGAACCATAAAGCCTACAGGACCATATATTATGTTATAATATAAGGGGTAGGGGCTGAGGACAGTCAAGAGAATAACTTGCCTTTTGTTAAGACAAATAATTAATTGGCCAAGAAATCCCTCCTTGCACTTCAGTATTAAATTTAATAATAATAAGCACAGCTGGCAACTTACAATAAATAGGACCAGTCCTCTTCAAGAATTTCAAGGTCAAAGCTCATACATTTGTGGACATTTCTGGAACGTTACCAAAGATTATATTGAGGGTGTAAATGATAAAACTGATATGACAACTCGAAATTTTGGAACTATCAGATTTTTTGAAAATTCGCTGACGACATCAATTAATTAATTCAAATAAAATTATTGAAAGAAAAATGTTTGTTTTTGTTTTGTAGCTGATGGCGAGTGAGGATCTTTGGGGCAAATACCATTGGATCAAAAAGAAAGATGGCCGCCAGGGTTTCTCAAACTGTTAAAATGTGTAGTTTATCAATATTTTACATATTGTCCTTCGCGATTTCTACCTTTATTGTTATTTTGTTTACTTTTTGTGATATTTTTTTTCTTCACTTTTCTGTTTTTCATTTCTTTTTCTCTACAATACTATCAATTTTATTGATGAAAATAGAATGTCCTAATACCAATTCGCCGTCGATGCCTGTGTTATAGTCATTGGAAATTTGAGTAGTGAAGTTTTTGATGAAAGGAAGTGTAGAATTCTTGCCAAAACACACAAATTCTTCAAACTGGAAAAAGTTCATTTATTTTTCTCAGTGTAGTTTTATTCAGAGATTTTCTGGATTGATCAGTTTGATGTCACCATGAGCAATGAAAATGCTCTCTGAATACAATTTCAGGAATACTAACAGAGGCCAAGGAAATCACTGCATAACTTAACTCTTTGACTGCCATGGCACAACTCGAGTTGTGCCAGTACACTTTCCCACCCGGCCATGGCACAACTCGAGTTGTGCCAGTACACTTAGGGGAAGTGTACACGTATTTGGTTTGGCCGGGTAGGAAACATGTCAAGATTAGCTCTGGCAGTCAAAGAGTTAAAATAACTCACCCTGTATAAGAGTACTTCCATTCGCTGGAAACTTACAAACCTGCTACCCTCATTAAGCTCACCCAGCCTGGATTGGGTCGGAATGCTAGTATCACGAAGTCTTCACCTCGCTAGGTGTTGCTTAACTTCGGTGCTCCTACGAGAACTGGTGCATTCAACTGACGCTGGTGAAACCAGCCTTCA